>JAIUZE010033996.1:0-15520 GCA_022085475.1 Heliosperma pusillum | reverse complement strand
AAAGTCAAAGATGACTTAAAAGTCAAGAAAAGTTAATGACGACTTAAAAGTCAAGAAAAGTCAATGACGACTTAAAAAGTCAAGAAAAGTCAAAGACGACTTAAAAGTCAAGAAAAGTCAAAGATGACTAAAAACGGGATTTTCATGAAATCTCTCAGAAATTCCAAATACGAACTCGGAATTTCAAAATACGACTCGAAACAATAAATTCTAGTTTAAAAACTTAACCTTGCTGAAAAGTATCCTTAAGAATATGTTTTACTAGAAAAATAGGGTACTTTTAGGTTGTTACAGCGCTGCGGAATAAGGACGACGATGATGGTCTCCCTGCTAGCAGATTGTCAACGGTGGCGGTCTGTGCCGGAAATCGGTGTCGCCGAAGAATGGAGATTGCCGGATTCTGGCGGTATTGGTATATGGGAGGAGTAAGATGTTGGTTTTGGGTACTGTGTTTATGGTGGGGTTATTATTTATGAGTGTCATGTGTTTATAATGGAGTGGCATGTTAGTAATGTCGTCTGTTTATAATTTGGTGGGTAGTACTGTGGTAGAATTATAAGATATGTAAAATGTGAGTTGATGTCACTTGTGAGGGATTTATAATGTGGTAGTTTGTCACTTAGGCGTGGGTTATTTGTATACATATAGGTCATTTCACTTTTTGCACCAAGTGGTCGTTTGCACCGGATCCTAAATATATATATATATATATATATATATATAGGTGGGTTCAAATGAGTCTCCCCCTTATCTTTGAGTCCTTGAGTCCTCATCCAAGCCCTTGGATTAAGAGGATAAAGGGCTGAGATTGAAACAAAATGAGTGGCCAAGATTTTGAGTCACACACAATCCACCCTTCAAACCCTAATATAAAAGCCATTTTTCACTCTATTTCATTCATTTTCACATCACCCATTCTTTTTCTACCTCCCTTCTCTCTCTACTATTCTCTAAAAAAAACCAAAAGAAAAACCCAACCCACCTTCACCCTACACCGCCACCTCCACCCACCCTACACCGCCACCTCCACCCACCCTACACCGCCACCTTCACCTTCACCTCTCCACCTTCCTCCTCTTTTCCACCTCCCCCTGCCGCGCCACCTTCACCCTACACCGCCGCCTCCACCCACCTTCACCCTACACCGCCGCCTCCACCCGCCGCCGCCTCCACCCACCTTCATTTCTCCACCCAAAATATTAACCACCTCCTCTCCCTCACTCACAAAACCCGACAACCACCTAGCCCACCCCTCCACCGCCGTTCGCCGTCCTTCGCTCCCCTGCACTGCCGCCGTTCCCCTGCCGCCCGTCGCTCCCCTGCTCTTCTCGACTCCCTCCTCCCCGCTCCCATGCCGCCGCCCTCCACTCCTCCAACCACCACTAACAACTTTCAATTTTTCTCAATTTTTTTCTCAGATCTGAAATATTTGGGCTATATTGGCGTTGGTTGTGGAGGGTAAGCACGTGGGGATGGTGTTTGGAGGGTTGGAGGCGGGTGGAGGAACTTTTCTTCTCATTTTTTTTTGTTTTTTTTTTCAGATTTATACCATCATATTTTAGCCATTTTTTGAATATTTTTTTAGATCTGAAAAAAGGTAAAAATGTTAAAAAATACAACCACTTTCATTTCAAATCTTGTTTTATATTTTTCAGATTTATTATGTTTTCTATTTTATTTTAGATCTCATTATTTTTATATATGTTGTTTCTCTATTTTTCAGATTTATTCCCCTAGTTTTATTATAGATCTCGTTTTTTCATTATGTATTTTTTGTTTCTAGATCTAATATATTTATTTTTAGATTCACTTCTTTTTTTTTTTTCGTTTTTCATTTTTTTGAATTTCTTATGAATTTCTATTTTATTTTTATCTCGTTTTTTATTTTTTTTGTTCTCATTTTTTTTGTTGGTGGGTTATTGATTATTTTTAGATCTAAAATTACACAGTTATGGACTAAAATTACACAATTATGTACTAAGGTTACACAATTATGGACTAAAGTTACATTATTTAAAAAAAAAAAGGGTTAGAAAAACAACCATCACCATTTCAGATCTTGTTTTTTGTTTTTCATGTTTTTTGTTTTACATGTTTTTTATTTTTATTTAAGATCTCCTTTTTTTTTATATAAGTTTTTTTTTCCAGATCTCATTTTTTTTATATGTTTTTTTTTCCAGATCTACCCTTTTTTTTTCGATTCACTTATTTTTATGTAAGATCTCATTTTTTTATATATATTTTTTTCCAGATCTAAAGTTACATCATTATGTACTAAAGTTGCACAATTATGTACTAAAGTTGCACAATTATGTACTAAAGTTACATCATTATGTACTAAAGTTGCACAATTATGTACTAAAGTTGCATCATTATGTACTAAAGTTGCACAATTATGTACTAAAGTTACATCATTATGTACTAAAGTTGCACAATTATGTACTAAAGTTGCACAATTATGTACTAAAGTTGCACAATTATGTATTAAAGTTGCACAGTTATGGACTAAAGTTACCCTAGTAAGGACTGAAGTTACGCTATTAATAACTAAAGTTACATTAGTATGGACTGAAATTACACTAGAAAAGACTAAAGTTACCTAAACATGTCTTAAAAAATTCAAATTAATATATTAAATCTCACTTTAGTATAAAGTTACACTATAATTGACTAAAGTTACACAATTAATAAATAAAGTTTCACTAAAGGTTAAAGTTACACTTATAAAAATGTTCAAATTAAATCATAATTTGACTTAAAGTTACGCAATTAAGAATTGAAGTTATACTCATAAAAAAAACTAAAATCACATAAATTTGTTTTAAAATTATATAAATTCAAATTTATAAAGTCGAAATCACATTTTAGTTTAAAGTTACAAAAATAATGGTTAAAGTTACACTCTTAATGACTAAAGTTAGCCTCATAAAAAGGCAAAAATCACATAAACTTATCTTAAAGTTACATAAATTCAAATTTATATACTTGAAATCACATTTTATTTTGAAGTTACACAAATAATGGTTGAAGTTACACTCTTAATGACTAAAGTTACCCTCATAAAAAGGTAAAAATCACATAAACTTATCTTAAAGTTACATAAATTCAAATTTATATACTCGAAATCACATTTTATTTTGAAGTTACACAAATAATGGTTGAAGTTACACTCTTAATGACTATAGTTACCCTCATAAAAAGGTAAAAATCACATAAACTTATCTTAAAGTTACATAAATTCAAATTTATATACTCGAAATCAAATTTTATTTTGAAGTTACATAAATAATGGTTGAAGTTACACTCTTAATGACTAAATTTGCCCTCATAAAAAGGTAAAAATCACATAAACTTGTCTTAAAGTTACATAAATTCTAATTTATATAGTCGAAATCACATTTTAGCTTAAAGTTACAAAAATAATAGTTGAAGTTATACTCGTAATGTAGGTGAAAGTCATTAAAACCCACTCATTTGGTTCTAATCTTGTCCCTTCATTTTGTTCTAATCTTGTCCATTCATTTTTCTTTTAATCTTAGCCTTCTATCGTATTCTAATCTTGTCTCTCCATCTCTTTCATCCGAAGGGAAAGATGAGGACTCGTGGACTCAATTTTGAAGGTGCACTCATTATAACTTGCCTTCTTAGGTGAGTATGGTCCTATGAATAAGGACCATTAGATTAAAAGATCCAACAGCTCTCGTTGAACCACGTGGACAAATTTCAATTGAAACCAAAAGAGAGTATTATAAAAGAGAGAATTTATAGAAATTTTTGACAATCACAATTTTTTTCTCTCTCTAAAACCGTCGGTCTCTCTCTAAAGCGCGCATTAATTCAGCCTTTAATTCTTCAAAACAACTACAATAATCACATTAAAATCAAGTTGATATCTTCAGTAAATCTTCTCTAATTCTTCAGAAACTTCCGAATAATGAAGAGGTATCAACATCAATTAGGTTTAATGATATGTAATAACTGCTAACTTTATGTTTGAATTTGTGTTGCGTGCTATTGATTTCCGTGTTCTTCGTGTTTAGAGATTTATTGTTGTTCCTGTTGTTATTTTTTTTTTTATTATAAGCATTGATTTGAAGAAATTTTTAATTGATTTAGGGTTAATATTTTGCATGTTGTTGCTGTTCAAAAGTATTAGGTTTAATTTGAGTATTTCTGTTGTTGATGTTCAATTATTAATTGATGAAATCAATTCTCGTTTTTGTTTTCTTAGAAATTGAGAAATTATCTTTTTCTAGGTTTTACCTAAAAATTAGGTTTAATGATTTGTAGTAACTGCTTACTTAATGTTTGATTTTGTGTTGCGTGCTATTGATTTCCGTGTTCTTCGTGTTTACAGATTTTAGGCAAAAACATGTTGTTACTAATAATAATAAAATCAGAAACTAAGTATTTTCTGCAACTTTTTTAGCACCATAGTTTTCAAAGAGTAGCAATGTTACTGTAAACAGAGTAACAAATTTTCTGCAACAAAAGAGCGTAACTATGTTACAATAACGATGGTACTGTAACAGTGTTACTCTTATTCTTTTTCATTGAAGTTTTTACTGGTATAGTGTATATGTTTCATCCGCGAAATAGTATTCGACGATGTTGTTACTGTTATACTGTAGCTATTACTGTTATGCTGTTACTAATCGTATGATGTTTGTTTTAAAAAAACGTTTTCAGGAAAGGAGACTTGCTGGAGGAATCATCTATTCCAAAGAAGACCAAGAAGCCACCATCAGATAACACACCAACCAAGAAGGCACAGACAGAGAAAATGCCAAAGGCAACAACAGAGAAGCCGGTGATAGAGTCTAAGGAGGCTCCTACAAAGAAGGCACCTTCTGAAAAGGCATCTAAGGGACCTAAGGCAACACAAACACCTACAAAGAAGGTGTTGCCTACAGAAAAGGTTCAGACAAAGAAGGTATCTAAGCCACCGGCAAAAGAAACCAAGAAGGCAGTAAAGGCGTCAACACACCAAACTAATAATGCAGAAGAAACAGGAGAAAAAAAGGTTCCCAAGCCTCTGAAGGAAAAGGCACTGAAAGTGCCAGCAGAAAAGGCACCAAAGGAGCCTGTGCCAAAGCTGTCAGCACAAAAATTGCATATGTTGCCTAAAATAACAAAGGCTTCAACTGACAAGGAAGCAATTGGCAAAACAGCAAAGCTGCCATCAAATGTTACTGTAACAAAAGACGTCACACCCTTGAAAACAGCTGCAAAGAAGATGCCCACCGAAAAAACGCCAATAAAACAAACTGAAACGAGAAAAAGTGACCAACAGCAGACCAAAAAGGCATTGAAGACTCCTTTGAAGACACCAGAGAAAAAGGTGGTAACCACACCAGTGAAGAAGGTTGAACCAAGTAATGTGGTGTCAGCGAAGAAGATGTCAGCGCCAAAGAAGACAATATCAAAACCAGCTGAAAAGGAAACAACTGAGATAAAGAAGGCAGTGCCAAAAGGAGGCAAGAAGGTTACTACTGCAAAGGCAATACCAACAAAGGTCCTGTCAAAAAAGAAGGTAACAGAGACAAAGAAAAAAAAAACGACAGCAGCAAAAAAGAGACCCAGAAATAAGGTAACGATATCGGACAATGAAACAGATGAGGATTATGATGAGTCTGATGAGTCAGGCAGTGAATCTAAAATGACAATTAAGAAGGCGAAGACAGAAAAAGGTTTGATGCTGGTGAAGTCTGTGAAGGAAATTAAAGCAGAAGAAGAAGAAGTTATCTCGAAAAAGTATGTAACTATGTTAAACCAACGTTGAATATATTGCCCTGCAAAAATTGTCACAAAGTATCTCTTTTACCGTAACTGTGTTACTGTGTTGTTCCAATATATTGTTAAAAATATTATGTTTAAAGTATCAATGTCCCTGTAACGTTGTGACAGTAACCTTGTGACAGTATCAATGTCCCTGTAGCGTGAAACATTGTTATTTTAATCTTATATGGTGCTAATATAGAATTTTTATGACAGGCCGGATAAATACAATAACAGATGCAGGGCTCAGTCATTAGTCGATGTTATGGCGAAGCTATTTGGACAACAAAAGAGGGTTGTTCGCGAAATTGGGTTTGGGGGACTACTGCATATGGAGATAACAGTAGTGCCGAAAGGCCTAATTGACCTCCTTATTGAGGCTTTTGATGATGAAAGTTTCAAGGTCAAAGTTTCTGATACAAAGGAGTTTGTCCTCTCACACTTTGACGTGCACGACATGTTTAAACTTCCGATTGAGGGTAATGATGTAGAGCTGACCACGACTGGTCGCTCGGCGTTGACTGAGGATACTGTTTTAAAACAGAAATGGAGAAAGAAGTTCAACATCAATGGTAATGAGAACATACCACTTAATATGGTCTCAAAGTGGTTTACGGATAATAAGGGTGCTTGTGGTGATGAGTTCAAGCAGGTGTTTGTTCTGTATGCACTATCTACATTTTTATCACCGACACCAAAATATTCTGTTGATTTCAAGTTGTTGAAGGCGGTGGAAGATGTTAAGAAGATCCAACAATATAACTGGTCCAAATATGTCATGGAAAAGTTAGCTGAGGGCATTCGAGCGTTGAAGATGGGAGGGAAAAATCTATGTGGGTGTATCGTAGTGCTCATTATTGCCTACCTTCACCGGTTTGAGTTCAATGGTGAAATCCAGCCTACCGAGTTACCTCTGATCAAACACTGGTCAGATACAAAGCTTTTAAAAAGAGTGAACGAAGAGGCAAGGCTCGGTTATCTAGGGGACGGTGACATGACAGAAACAGACTACCCAATCTGTGAACACTCTGGATTGCCTTTTGAAGGTATAAAAGACTATTTACTGATACTGGTGTCACAGTTACTAATACTATTACAGTAACATTATTACAGTAACGTTATTACTGTATCTTTGTAACCACATTAATATGTTGCAGAATTTCAAAAATACAGATCCTGAGCAGTGTGAGGAGGACAAAGCTGAGGTTTTTTGTCATAAAGATGATGAGGGAAGGGATTGCATATTGATGGAGAAGTTTCCTGGCATTGAAACAGATGACGAGTTGAAGCAAAAAGCTCTTGATGTGAGTGGTTTTTCGTAATTAATTTCTGTAACCTTGTTATTATATTTGAACTTGATTTCTAATTTTTTTCCTGTTGTGTATCTGCTTAGGATACACATCTGATGCTGCTTATGATTAAAAGGGATTCAGACCTCGTTCACCAGTCAATTCTACAACGATTGGCAGTGTTCGAAACAAAGAAGGCTGGGAAGTCAGTGATAAAGCCTATCTACCGTAGTTATACAGATGACGTGGTCAGAAAGGCTGAAGCATTGAAGAGGAGAGCCAATGACTTTCCAGTATTTACAAGTTCAAAAAGCAGTAAAAAGTTGAAAGCATTTCCAAGCCCGAAAGTTCGGAAAACTACTGCTGTTGGAGACGCGGAAAGGTCCAACTCCATTGTTTCTGAGGTCTTAGAAGATTTAAAAAGCAAGAAATATCATCATTTTGCAGTGGAGGATGAAATCAAAGATGATGACAATGCTGAGGACAAGACTGGTGAAAGTACAGAAGATGAGGGGGATGGCGAGGAAGACAATGATGACAATGATGACAATGACGATGATGACGTTGATAAACATGAGGGTTATGCAAAAGAGGTTGACAAAAATGAGATGAGTGAAGGGGATGCTGATGAAGAGGCTGATGAAGATGAGGCTGATGAAGACAAGGCTAATGAAGAGGCTGCTGAAGACGAGGCTGATGAAGACGTGGCTAATGAAGAGGAGGAGGACAATAGAGACCAGGCTGCTGAAGAAGTGGATATCAATGAAGAGGATGAGGGTGAAGGGGAAGGGGAGGAAGAGGAGGGTGAGGAAAAGCAGGGTGACGAAGAGGAGGTAAATGATGATGAGGAGGCTGATGATGGCGAAACTGAGAAGAGGAATGATGATGATGAATCTGATGAAGAAGAAACAGGTGACGGTGATGAAGATGACAGTGCTGGTGCTGATGAAGATGGTGATGAAGATGGAAGTGCTGATGGTAATGAAGAAGAAACAAGTGAGGGTGGTGAAAATTCTACTGGCGAGGCAGATGAAAAAGCAACAGGTAAAGGCAAATTAGTAACATTGTTACTGTATTGATGTTACACTTACATATGATAATTATTGATATTCAATTACTGTTGATACAGATGAAAGGGAATATGATGACGAAGAAGAAGAAAGACGTGGATGTGATGACAAAGAACCCGGTGATGATAAACCGACCGGTAAAAGAGAAGAGGAAGACGCTGATGATAAAGACGAAAAAGTGGAGGGCACTGGTGATGCCAAAGAAGAAGATGCCACTGCTGATGGCAATGAACAAGGTGAGGAGGAGGAAGTTGATGATAAAAATGAGGAAGATGCTTCAACTGAGGGCAATGGGGAAAACAATGCTACAGCGGAAGAAGAAGATGTGGATGAGAAAATTGGTGAGGAAGATGTAAAATCCGGGGATGGGGATGTTGAGACTGCTGAAGATGCTACCAGTCAGGGCAGTCAGGTTGGATATGGAGATGATGATGACGATTCAGTTGATATAGTTGACGACGGTGGTGAAGTTGACTATGTTGACGATTGTAGCAGCGAGGTCTTGTTGCCCGATTCTGAGGAACTAACAGGTGACAGGTATCTGTTACATTCAGATTCAACTGAAGAGTGGATGCGCATAATGGATCCCTGTTATGGCTGCACATTAGATTGTGGTGAACCGACATTGGATCTAATACTCGTGTCCAGCACTATGATTGAGCATGAGCAGTTGATGAAGCCTGTGCTTTCGTTAAGGAAGGAAATAATTGATTATTGTTTCCTTCACGATGATGATGACCTGGAAAAGTCGTAAGTTGTCTGTTTATTTATTTACAACGCAAGGCTTTATTGAATATGTTACAGTATTAAATTTACTTTTGTTTTTAAGGAGTTTTTACGCTACATCGTTACTGTAATAACGTTACTGTAACATCGTTACTCTTTAAAAAGATTTTGGTGAATAATCTTCCAATTTATATAACAGGCAAAGGCTGGCTACCTATGGATTAAATAACTTCTTATCAAGGGAAGATATAATGTCATTAGCTCCTTCAAATCTTATAGTTACACATGTGATTGAATGTTGGTCAGTCATGCTAAATGAAATGACATTTCGGAAGTTAGCAAGTGATAGACGTTCCAGGATTTTCTTGGGCCTGAACCATGCCGTAAGTTATTACTAACAACTCTGGTAAAATTGAATTTATCGATGCTTACTTTAATGTGTGCATCTATTTTTTTAGAGACCCTTGGAGAGTTTACTTGCTCCAAAAAATGTTAGTGTGACATATTTGCGAGAAGAAGTTTTGCAGTCCTTCAAACACTGGAGCAAAATGTGCATGAATCCACTCCATTTTGACAGTGAAATGGTAACAGTGTTACAGATAATATTTTTTTCTTTTCTCAGTCTGAAAAGAGTATGAAACTGTTTATCTAATACATGTCATTGCAGATCTTCATTCCTCTCTCGACAACAAACAGTACTATGCCAGGTCGCGAAAAGTAAAGATGGCAAGGATAGCTGTAAGTCTCCTCTACTTTTATACTAATTATTGACTTAAATGATTTAAACAGTCACTACAGTAACGATGTTACTTTTTTATGTTAGACAAATATTATGGGCAAGTTTTTGATCCAGCTTGGTATTGAAAAAGGTTCTGAAGTGGAAAGTTACCCAATTCAGAACGTCAAGTTCAAATGGCAGAACAATGACTATAACGTGGACTGCGGCTGCTTCATGATGTTGCACATGATGTTCTACACGGGGACAGTCTTTGATTGTGGCCTGAATGACGCACAACAAAGAATACTGTACCGTGCTGAAATATGTGCGACACTGGTCCTTAGTGACTTGAACGAATCGCGGGATGACGTTCTCACTAAAATTTTAGAATTCAACAAAACAAGGGGGGAGTTGAAGGAAAAACTGCTGCACCAAAGGAAGGAGGAAGAGGTGATGTTGTTGGCTCTAGAGACAGTTAAAGAAGCAGTTATGTTGGCAAAGGAGGAACGTGGTGAGAAGGATATTCGTTCATGTATCAAGGGGGTGAGGAAAAAGTCGGTTGCTCATAAACCCTCGAAAAAGAAGGTTACTTTTAAATTACCTGAAGTAGGCGAGGAGGTAAAAATGAAATCCCTTGATGATGCTGATATGGGATGTTCTCTACACTGTGGTCCTATTGACAATGACTTATTCCTAGTGTCTGAATTTATGAGAATAAATCAGACACTATTGTCGACCACATCTAATCTCAGAAGGGAAGTACTTGATTATGCATTCATCAATGATGACTATCCGGAGAAAAGGTATCAAGTATTTTTTAATTGTAGACTATTGGATTTCTTACAGTCCTAGCAGTTCAAGCTCTTGGGCCTGGAGAAAGATTTGTGGTGTCAAGGAGATTCTTAAAGAGGGATTGCAATCTGAAGAGTGGCTGGAAGAGGAAGGATACTCCATTAGTAAAGGTTACAAGTGGCTGGATGGGAATGATAATAATAGAGTGGACTGGTTCTGTATCACTTGGAGCAGGTTTAACATTCCTAAACACTGTTTCATTTATTGGTTGGCTATTAAAGGTAGACTACTTACCCTGGATAGACTGCATAGAAGGGGGTTTACAGGAAACTTAAACTGTTTTTTGTGTGGGATCAACTCTGAAGATCACTATCATTTGTTCCAGGGATGTTGTTTTGCAAAGAAATGTTTTGAATGCTTAGATGACAGGCTCCAGGTCAGGCTCAACAATGATCACTCCCCTGCTGCATTACTCAGAATGAGAATGATGACAGGCTTCATCAGAAAAGTGTACTGGTCATTAGTGGTGCCTGTTTATTACAACATTTGGACTTGCAGGAACAAATGCAGGCTGGAGGCTTCTGTCCAAAGGCCTGAGCAGTTGATACAGGACATATGTGTTCAAGCAAAGATGAGATTAACGCAAACTGAGTTAGGTACTCTAAAGAGAGATGAGATTATATGGTGTAGAAATAGACAATTAATGTAATTTTATCCTTTGTCTGTTTTTCTTAGAGTGATTGTATGATGAGTATTATAGTACTAGGTTGTAAAAGGATTGTGGATTGGAGGGCGTAATGCCGTTTTAATCAAAGCTTACATTTGCACCAAAAAAAAAAAAAAAATCCACCTGTTGCAATGTTGTTACTGTAACACTGATACTATTACACTGTGACGGTAACCCTTTTGACTGTGTAGAATATTGACTTATCTCGTCTATGATGTAACAGTGAAACCCTCGCTGTCTTTAGAGGAACAATGAAGTTAACAAGAGAAGATCTCCTCTCGGTACAGCCAAAATTTCATACAAAGGAGATTGTGGTAGAATGTTGGTCTCTCCTCTTAAATCAAATTAAGTACAGCAGAACACGCTCGCGCGTGAAGGCTCCAGTTTCACTGTACTTTGGAATACTTCACATGGTAAGCCTTTCGTTTAACACGTTTTGTTCAAGCCAATTCGAAAATATGGTGTAACAACTTCAAATTAATCTCTGTTTTGTGATACAGAATCTTTTAAATGCTGTGATGCAAGAGGAAAGTGACCCAGAAGAACTGGTAACAGAATTGTATGAATATTGGGAGAATTTTTTAAAGTTGTCAAACAGGGTAACTAGCATACTTGACGCTGACCTCATTTTCTTTCCTTGTAAAGCCGACAATCACTACTTTTGCGTCTGTATTAACTTTGTTAACGATGAGGTTAGTGTCCTCGACAATCAATCATATGCAGAATGGGAGTCCTCGAAAACTTATCAGATTGCAAAGGCAGTAGTAAGTCCATTGAGAATTTTGCCTTATTTTTTCAATAAATTTTTAAGGTAACGGGTTTACACCGTAAAAATTTGATGGACTTTTTTTGTTTTCAGACTTCTTGCTTAGTTGACTATATGGACAGTAATGGCGACCAGAGGGTAGAAGATTTGATCCATTTCGATGTTGTAAATGTTAAGTTTGAGTGGCAGTCACGGATTTCCAATGATGAAGAGTCGGCATGTTTCCTTATGATGACTGTTGCCAACTTTATGGGACTGACGTTTCGATTTAAACTTGAAAGCAAGTTAGCTCGTCGGGCATATTGTGCACAAATAGTTGGGTGTTTGCTATTAGCTGACATCAATGAAATAAGGACAGAGTTGTTGGAAGCTGTGCAGGTTTTCAAGGGAAAAAAGAAGATTATTTGGCCTGACCTACAAGTAAGGAGAAAAGCTCTTAAAGAAAAGAAAGGTAACACAACTGAAGATGAACAGGAGCACAGAGATGAAGAGGTTCAGGAGGCACCGAAAAAGATCAACACCGAGTTGCCTATCCTTCGTCCTAGATTCATAAACAAGTGATGATGTTGTGTTTTTATTATGAACAATGTGAATGTAAAATTATTACTACGTTGCTGTATTTTCATTATGAACCTTGTGTCTTTTTTACAGTATGCTTGTAATAGTGTCTATGTAACACTGTTACAGTAGCTGTAAAACCTTATGTATGTGACAATGATTTTAATATAGTAGTATTTGTGTTTGTTAAAACGCAATTACAGTATTTTGTTTTTGTTAGTTGCACAACAAATTATCATCTCAATTAAAAGTGCTAAGATTAAGAAATATTTGGGTGACTTGTTAACTGAAGATCAGGTGTATTTAAAATACGTATTAGAGATTTGTTCTAAAATATAATGATTCATGTTACTGTATCAATGTGACAGTTACAGTAGCGTGCACGTAATACTGTAACTGTCAGTTTATTTTTTTTTTTTAATCATTGTGAATAGCAGTTTAAATGCAACGTGGAGAGCAGTTAATTGCAACATGAGCAGTTAATTGCAACGTGGAGAAGGTAAGATGAACAGTTTATTGAAAGGTTAACCATTTGAATTACAAAACAAAACTGTTTATATTCCAAAAACACTATAAATACTCTCATAAGTTTTCAGTTTTTTAACATTCCTCTAAAAAAACAAATAAAGCCAAAAAAAGAAACAAGAAGTTTTCCTTACTTGCAAAGGTTTCCATTCTTTTTTTTGTTCTTTTAGTTAAAATATTTCGAGTGCTTTATATGCACTAATTTACCTTGCTAACTGTTTAATGACTCTTATTTAATCGTTTTAATCGTGTCTAACTGTTTTAAAAACCTTGCTAACTGTTTTAATCGTTTTCATATTACTGTAATGGCGTTACTTTAGTAACAATGCTACAGTTATGTTTTTTATAATTTATTTTGTGTTCACTGATGCAGAAAGAAGGCGTCCAAAAAATGGATCAGATACAGAAAATGCTTGCAGATACCCAATTCAACCTAAAAGAAGCAGTTGGTCAAAGAGATGCATTTCATGAGGAACTTATCCCAGCCCTTGCTAGGCTAGAAGAAATTGAAGAACGTGAAGAAGCGCTTTACCAAAAATTCGAGCAGATGAAAAGAAAGAATGGAGATAATGAAGCGCATCTGAAATTTTTGGAGGCTGAGAAAGTCTCTATTGCTAGGCAACTAGAAATAGCAAAAGACAACAAATACAACGAAGCTGATATGGATCGCCAGTTTCTTCTAGGTGTTACTGCTTTAAGGGAGGCATATACTAAAGCCAACCCTTCCATTTATGTAGATTGGCCTGTGGTTGTGAAGGCTATGGAAATGATGGAGGGTTACAAAAAAAGTCTTAAGGAAGAACTGCTAGAAGGTGAAAGCAGTGTCCATGGTCCTGTCAACAAACGCCCCAAAAGGGCCTAAGTAATGTTGTTACAGTTTTAGGGTTAAGTAAGGCTAAGGGTTTATTTCATTTTATGTTCCAAGTAAAAAACTATGTTTCTTTTGTTTGTTTGTAATTTCATTTTATGTTCCAAGTAATGTTGTAATTTCCTAAGTAATGAAATTTCCTTTTTTTTATTAATCAGATTAATGCTAATATTGATTGTGCGAGAATTTATGAAAAAGAAACACTAATGAAGTGCCAGTAACAGTAATACGTATACAGTATGCGTGATACAGTATCAACATTTATGACTGCAACGTCGCATTTAAAAGCAAACTATCCTAAAGAGAACAAACAATAGTATAAAGATGGTACAGTCATTTGATAATATTGTCATTCATTTAAGAGGGGAACATCGTATTTAAAACGGAACGGAAAAGGGTTTAGGGTTGGATTAGGCGTCACCGCTTCGCGGAGCCGCCTAATCTAACCCTAAACCCTTTTCCTTATAATAGTAATTCGTAATGCAAAAGCAAAAACTAAACCCTAGGAGGGGACGAGTGATACCCTGTCGTGGCCGACATTAAAAGAGTGTAATGACTAACCTAAAACGAGGACGGAAAAGGGTTTAGGGTTGGATTAGGCGTCACCGCTTCGCGGAGCCGCCTAATCCAACCCTAAACCCTTTTCCTTATAATAGTAATTCGTAAAGCAAAACCCAAAACTAAACCCTAGGAGGGGACGAGTGATACCCTGTCGTGGCCGACATTAAAAGAGGGTAATGACTAACCTAAAAAGAGGACGGAAAAGGGTTTAGGGTTGAATTAGGCGTCACCGCTTTGCGGAGCCGCCTAATCCAACCCTAAACCCTTTTCCTTATGATAGTAATTCGTAATGCAAAAGCCAAAACTAAACCCTAGGAGGGGACGAGTGATACCCTGTCGTGGCCGACATTAAAAGAGGGTAATGACTAACCTAAAAAGAGGACGGAAAAGGGTTTAGGGTTGGATTAGGCGTCACCGCTTTGCGGAGCCGCCTAATCCAACCCTAAACCCTTTTCCTTATGATGAGGACGGAAAAGGGTTTAGGGTTGGATTAGGCGTCACCGCTTCGCGGTACCGCCTAATCCAACCCTAAACCCTTTTCCTTATAATAGTAATTCGTAATGCAAAAGCCAAAACTAAACCCTAGGAGGGGACGAGTGATACCCTGTCGTGGCCGATATTAAAAGAGTGTAATGACTAACCTAAAAAGAGGACGGAAAAGGGTTTAGGGTTGGATTAGGCGTCACCGCTTCGCGGAGCCGCCTAATCCAACCCTAAACCCTTTTCCTTATAATAGTAATTCGTAATACAAAAGCCAAAACTAAACCCTAGGAGGGGACGAGTGATACCCTGTCGTGGCCGACATTAAAAGAGGGTAATGACTAACCTAAAAAGAGGACGGAAAAGGGTTTAGGGTTGGATTAGGCGTCACCGCTTCGCGAAGCCGCCTAATCCAACCCTAAACCCTTTTCCTTATGATGAGGACGGAAAAGGGTTTAGGGTTGGATTAGGCGTCACCGCTTCGCGGAGCCGCCTAATCCAACCCTAAACCCTTTTCCTTATAATAGTAATTCATAATGCAACAGCCAAAACTAAACCCTAGGAGGGGACGAGTGATACCCTGTCGTGGCCGACATTAAAAGAGGGTAATGACTAACCTAAAAAGAGGACGGAAAAGGGTTTAGGGTTGGATTAGGCGTCAC
>JAIUZE010033994.1:0-13571 GCA_022085475.1 Heliosperma pusillum | reverse complement strand
GTGAATTATTTAAATCATACGAAAACCCGTTTAACTTAACGGATATCAATTTAAACTACCATCTCGTATTATAATTTCTAACATGTGAGAAATAGTAATTTTATGAAAAACCTTTTTAATTAAATATTTTACTTATTAATATTTCTCACTTGCTAATTATTACAAAACGCGATAAAAATAACGATAACTCCAAAACCGTCACAAGTCCCAAGGTGGGACCCACGGCTGATTTTGGGCCGAGACACACATGGGCCTGGACTGGGCCCCACGGGCTGGTTTGGGCTGTTTTGGGCCTTTTTTATCGACTTTACTAAAAACCGTTTCTAATTATTTCCCGCATGCTTTAACATAATTAAAACCCGTCAAAAAAACAACATAACAATCAAACATCGACACAACCAAAGACCAAAACCCGGACCCACCATGGACCAACCCAGACCGGGTCTGAACCGGCCTGGACCGGCTGGTTTGGTCCGGTTCACCACCACCACTATTTCCGGCCACCACCAAAACAACAACCCCAAATTCCAAATTAATTCTAACATGTTTTTAATTAACAACATCCATTTTTAAACAACCAAAACAACCATCAATCATACAAAATCATGATTATGAAGAATCATCCAAATTCATCAAGAACCACCAACATGTTATAAATTCATAAAACACCATAATAACCACTACTTAACATGTTACTAACTAAAAATCATAAAATCATAATAATATGAACAAAAACTAAAGATGAACCAAAACTACAGAAAACAAAAGCTATGTAACATATATCCGTCGAGTAACTCGGAATCGTTACCTTAGCTAGAAAAATCAAGTAGCACCAAAATAATAAGAACTAAGAAAATAATAAACCCGTCTTCTAATCATCTCCTAAAATATATGAGTCACCAAACTCGTCTTCAAAATCTTCCCCTATAAGAAATGACAAGAAAAACATTATTAGAACTTAAACTTGATTTTCCATAAATTAAATGTTGAAAACGATTTTGACGGAATTGAAAATAAACCGTACTAGAAGATGGAGAGCGAAGAGGAGATTCAAGAAATATAAGTTAGGACGGATTTAATTAAGAAATGAAGGTTTTATGATGATTTTGCTCAAGAACGACGAAGAACGGATGAAGAACGACGAAGAACGTTCAAGAACGATGAAGAACGCTTAATTTGATCTTAAGTTGATTTGTTGGAAAATGAAAAGTTGTTAGTGAGTAATGAAAAGAAAGAAAATATCAAGGCTTAAGAGGGGAAAAAGAGACGTGTGATTTGGAAAGGAATCGGGTCTGTTTTTACGCGATTTGCGGAGTTTCAGTTGACAAACCGATAAAGTTACAAATATCTTAGATATTTTTATTAGTTTAATCATATTAATTAAAAGATCTAATATGAGTGGAAAAAAAGTGACATGGGGCGTGTGACTCATGTCAAAGTCGTGTTTCGGAACTTAAGTTGATCCGGGAATAGTTAAATGACGTTTGAGTTAAAACCGTAAAAGTTATTCTTTAATTCCGAATAAATTCAAAATAATTATATTAAATTATCATAAATTCAAATAAATCTTAATAAAAAATAAATTAAATTTATTATTTTTTTAAATATAATTTCGGTTAAAATTACGAGGCAAGTCTGGAAAAGTCAACGAAAGTAAAAGTTGACTAAAAAGTCAAGAAAAGTCAATGATGACTTAAAAGTCAAGAAAAGTAAATGACGACTTAAAAGTCAAGAAAAGTCAATGACGATTTTTAAAAAGTCAAGAAAAAGTCAAAGACGACTTAAAAGTCAAGAAAAGTCAAAGATGACTAAAAACGGTCTTTTCATGAAATCTCTCAGAAATTCCAAATACGAACGCGGAATTTCAAAATACGACTCGGAACAAAAATTTCTATTTTAAAACCTTAAGTCTGCTGAAAAGTGTTAGTAAATATTTTTACTAGAAAAATTGGGTACTTTTCGGGTTGTTACATATTCATTGTAATCAATTGTAAAATTTATTTTATAGTTAATTTAATCATTATAAATGTATGATTCATTGTATGATTTCTTTGCCTTTCATACATAATTCAATCCTAATTCCCAATTTCGACATAATTGAATGCTAAATTACATGTTAACCGACATAGTCCAATTCACATGTTAGGATTAAAACGTGGATGTTGCATTGCATGCATATAATCGATAGCATATCAAACACGAACGATTTTTCTAATCATTAAAAGAGGCCGCTATCGAGGCGGACGGGATTAGGTGTTCGATTAAAGAACTTTCTATTACGTACCCTCACCCCCTACTCCAGATCTCCGTGAGCATCCATGTTCATTGGCATCCACGAGAGTCATTCTAGACATAGAATGCTAAGGGTAACGAGTTCTTAGTGTTCATGTCATTACTTTGTGTCTTGACATGGCATAAAGTATTCGAACGGTTCCAATTTTCCATAAAAATTAGTGGCGAGTCCACAAATGCGTATTACTACACTTGTCTCTTATTTACATCCCGTGTGCGCCCCTCCATAGTTCCCCGTGTACCAGAGTTCGGCAAGTATCCACAATCCGTGTATCACAGTTTGGCGACTCTGCTGGGGATAATACACTTACATGTTAGCCAGGGTGAAACTTGAACAAGGTTAGGGAATTGTTTGTACGAGACAATTATCGGTTTTATTACTTAACCTTCTTAGGTCGTTTTATTCGGCCTTTCTAGGCCTAACCCAACCCATTTCGACCAATTGTCCTGTCTGGACGGTCAAAATTCTTATCTGGGCTTAAGGATGGATTGCGATTGATGTCAACCATACCACGGTACGTACTCATGTTAGTATCAAGAGCTTTCACTAATCGAGGAAATGGACTAGGAACCGACATTACTTATGTTTGGCGCGGACCTCTCCACAAACCTTGGGTTTGATTGCTTGGTATGGCAACCCACCCTTTAAACCAAAAACTTTCAAATGCACTGAGCATACCGCTATAATGACTGTATAAAGGTGTATAACTCATACGTGATCACCATTTTATAAATAAAACCATGACGAACTTTTCAAAAATAAAATCCTTTTCAAAACGGTAAAACATTTTCAAAGGTGGCCTGAAGTAGCGCAAAATGAGTCAAAACTCTGTTCAAGTGTCTAGTCAAAATCATTCCTCCACTTCGAGTCATCACTCCTACAACCACGCTACGGTTTTTAGGACAAACATTTCAGAACAAGTCATTTTCAAAACTCACTTAGCACAGTGACACACTCCCACTTCACAAGTCGAGTCATACTGCACTTCGAGTCATCACTCCTACAACCACACTACGGTTGTCTAGGACAAATATTTAAAATCTTGTCATTTTCAAAACTCACTTAGCACAGTGGCACACTCACACTTTACAAGTCGAGTCATTCTACACTTCGAGCAATCACTCCTACAACCACACTACGGTTGTCTAGGAGAAACATTTCAAAACTAGTCATTTCAAAACTCACTTTAAAACAGTGGCACACACCTACTTCACAATTCGAGTCATTCTCCACTTCGAGTCAACACTCCTACAACCACACTACGGTTGCTGCAGCGAAATAAATTCAAATGGTTTTGAAAATCTCTACAGAATTGGGTCAATTTCAATAGCTCATATCATGAGTTTTACATGGTGAAAATTTGAGTTCTTTATATTTTTGGGTTCTTGAAAGAGTCCTCTTTCATATGAAGTTGGAACCATCACCATACCAAGTGTGTAGCTTGCCCTATGGTTTCTATAAGACAGACCCTACAGAAGAGTGCAATGTAGAGATCAGCCTGACCCCCTCTTACTAAATGCATCATAGCTGAAGGTTGGAGGACTAGAATTGAGTGATTCCAAATGGAGGAAGAAGCTAACTCATTTAGCTTCAAAATGGCACCTTGGGTTACTCCTAAATCGTCCTAAGGTGAGAGTTATGGCTTGAGCAAAACGGGTCTGGTTAGTTACATGTCTGTTGGGCATCTGATTAAGACCAATCAGCACTCAAGGTTGAATAACTCAAACTATACTTAATGTTTATGGCTGATTCTTGTTGGAGAAGAAAGCTAACATCCATAGCTTTCAAATGAGCTATCATGGGTCTTCAAATTCATCCTGAGCAGAGAGTTATGAGTCTTACAAAATTCAATCAGAAGGGTCCATGCCCTATCTCACCCGGTTCAGGTCCAACATCAAAGAGCTTCGTCCAAGGCAACCCGTAATATGAATTAAGTTATTCCAAGGCCTAATACTCTTAGTTTAGGGTCTTAGGAAGATAAAAGTCCAGGAGAGTTTTTGCTAATTCACAATAAAAGAGCAGGTTTAGCTAAGAGCAAAGAAATGGGTCCAGATAGGGACATTTCAGCATTGTCTTGTACCAAGGCTGTTTTGTGTGCTATATTTGGCTAGGCAAGACAAGGGCACGACTTGAAAGACATCCTAACCCTTTGTACTTGAAGATGGTAGCTGCCAAGCACAAGCTCCAAGGTCTTACACATCTTAATTGACCTTGCACAACAAGACAAAGAGGAGCAGCCTGTTTTCTGTCTTATGCTTTATGCTTTTTACTTTATGCTTTTGTATCCTAGTTAGTATTCTGATTTGTGTAAGGCCAAGGCCACGACTTATTGTACATTAGATGATGCATTTGAGACCCTTAGATGTGTCTCTCTTGGCCTATATAAGGCTTGCTTGTAAGAAGTTGAAATCAGATTATGAAATGAATTTTTAGAAGGTTTTCAAACCCTTAGTCTTTGCTTGTGTGCTTAGACACCCTTTCCTCTTTGCTATGTGCTGGAGAACCTCCAAGGGCTTCGAGCCATTGGAGCGGGGTTGAGTCCTATGCTTGTGTGCTTGGGCGAAACTACCTCGAGGCTTAGACCTGCTGTGTGATCTAGTCTAAGTCATATCCATCTACCTCCCATTGTATTAAACCCACAAAATAAAGCCTCCAAAACAGCCCCTCAAATGAGAAGAACAACTACTCGTGTCTAGTTTAAATTGTTGTTGTTTCGTTGAGTCTTGGTTGCACTTGGTTGTGCAAAGCGGTTTCCGGGACCGTCCTATCCCTAGCCCGGTTTTAGGTGTAATTTAGCTTAGTTTTAGAGTCACTTGAGCCATGCTCGAGTGGTGGCTGTTGGGGCGTCATTCTTGGCCTGAAATCAGCCCCTTTGGGTCTTGTTTTAGTGCAGTTGCTTAGGACAAACATTTCAAATCTTGTCATTTTCAAAACTCACTTAACACAGTGGCACACTCCCACTTCACAACTCGAGTCCTTTTGAGTAAGTGTGCCAGAATGGTCGATCGTGTTTTGATCCGTCTTCGGTCTCTTAACTCAGTTTCCAAGATGCCGGAAACTAGTCAAGCAAGTATTCATCAACCCGAGCAAACCCCGAATGGTAATGATCTAGTCCTAGCCGCGCTCATCCGTCTCGAAACAAGTCAAGACCAAGCTTATGCTCGCCTCAATGTCATTGAAGGCCGAATTATTTCCATAGAAGCTAGTGTGCATGATAGCATTCCACCTATTGTGAGACAACTAGAAGTCAATCCCCCACCAGTTCTTACTGAAACGGAAAAACGACTCCAATACTTGGAGGAGCAACTAATGTACCTCAAGGGAGATGGCATCTACACGGAAAATAATCGCAAATTTTAAGTCGTAAGTACTCAGTTGCCAAGCAACTTCAACATGACTAACATCCCGAAATTCAAGGGGCATGAATACCATTTAAAACACATCCGCGCTTTCAATGATTACATGTATATCAAAGGTATTACACCCGAGATGTTCATAAGGACCTTTCCTGCATCTCTCGACACCATTCCTAAATAGTGGTTCTATTCCCTAGAACACAATAAAATCGCAACCTGGGATGATGCCGCAATCGAGTTTGCCAAGCAGTTCGCAGATAATGCTGAAATTTAAGTCAATATGCGTACTCTAGAGATTCTTACCCAAAATGAGAAAGAAGGTTTCACCGACTTCCTAAGTAGGTGGAGGAAGACTAGCACACAACTTGTTGAACGTCCAGATGAAGCTACTCTATTGGAAAGGTTCGTGGACAATTTGAGACCTGTTTAAGCAAACCACCTCAGATACCAAAACATAAAGTCTTTCAAAGACTTGATTGTGTTATGAACAAGAAATGAGCACAACATCTAAAAGGGGTTATTTGTCTTCACTATACTAGCATTCACTAATAAATAGGATCATCCTCGTCCTCTTGGAATTGCCAAAAACAGAAAACAAAAAAAGAGCACGTGTACTTTTTATCAGTCACTTGTTCTACTTTTTACCCTTAACTAGTAGAATATACTCAAAATACTTTAGGTAGTATCTCTTTTGTGTAGATCACTCGACCTCTTAGAATAAGCCTTAACAAGGGCGTGCATTTACCACCTTTTCCATATCTTGTGGTGTGAAAATTCCTTGCCGTATTTTTAGGTGACCTCTAGGTTTGGAGACTCCATCTCTCTACCCGATTCGTCAATTCCTATATTTAAATGACTACCAGATAAAGACAAATTGCATACTATGCCAAAAAATTTTAATGCTCTTACCATGGGTGCTAGAAAACTAGCTCACCCGAGGGTCAAACCACATGTTTAGTGCAATCGTGCCTAAAACTATCAAATCAAAAACAGTCCAACGACTTCAAATCAAAAACAGTCCAACAACGACTTCAAATAAAAAACAGTCCAACGTCTTCAAATAAAAAACAGTCCAACAACTTCAAATCAAAAACAGTCCAACAACGACTTTAAATCAAAAACACTCCAACGACTTCCAATTAAAAACATGTCCAACAAAGACTTCAAATCAAAAACACTCCAATGACTTCAAATGAAAAATAGTCCAACGACTTCAAAAAAAAACAGTCCAACGACTTCAAATCAAAAAAATATTCCAACGACTTCAAATAAAAAAGTCTCAAATATTTTGAAAAATTAGCGAGACGAGACAAAAATCCAATCAATAAAAATCCACAGTGTCAAAAAATCAAAAAAAATTCTCCAGTAAAAAATTACAAACAAAACAAATCTCTCAAGTAGTCATCTTTTCACATATTTCAGACGAATCAATTCGCAGTTACCATCTCTCCATGCCCTTTGGGACGATTCTTTCATTCATTTAGTTGAGTGAGAGAGATACACAGATCACTAGTGTCTTCTAGCACCATTAGAACCTTCCATTGCATTCCATTTTATTCACCCTTGTTTAGCATATAAGAACTCTGTGGATATACACTAAGCATATACGGTCACAAAAGAATTTTGTTTCTATAGTATTAGTTTGCGTAATTTGTCGAGCTTGTTACTGTAAAGAGGGAAAAACTCATTCAAATTCTCAGGCAAAACGCACCTCGCGTAACCCACGTGTCGCTCATGCGACACGAAATAAAACCGGCCCCTGGCCAATCCATTTTAAGATCGATATGCTCTTGCATTTTGACATTTGGATATCCTGATCATGTCATGAAATAAACTAAATTACACTCTTTTAGGAATATGTCAAAAGCACATGCTACCTTTTTCTAAGTTCATTACAAGCTCTCGCTTCGACCGATTATTCTATTACATCATTTTCGAACTACGCATAGGGTTTGATTTCATTTTTTCAAGATGAATACTAAGGCAATCCTTCACGAGATTCAACCCGTCATTATTTTATATATCAATAGAAGTACATCTGCGGTTAAATTTGAAATTCGACAAGAAAAATAAAGAAAAATCTTGTCATTTCTTAACTAACTTCATCTAAGATTTCCTAATCCTTGTCAGGTTCGCTTTTCAAGACAGAAGACGACAGAGCCGCCAAAAGAGCACACTTATTCATTTCCTTTTTTCCGGGAATCATTTTACTCCTCTATCTTTCTTTCAAACACTTACACATGTCTGGTCATTTCAAACACTTACACATGTCTAGTCATTTCAACACTTACACATTTCCTTTAAATTTCTTTTTTAAGGTCTTTTTACGGTGGTTTAGGCCACCATTATGCTACATGTGAATTATGTGAGTGCTATGTGATTTTCGGCACCATGACGACAGAAACCGTCGTCTACCAAACTTGTTTTTTAGGCTAACTTGCAGGAACAAAGAACGCCCAACAGCAAAGGCACTCAGGCCATCAGATACAATCAAAACGAAGCATGTACATGTGATACACGGGTTTTGCCATCCTTTCCCAACTGTGAAACACGGGATACCACGGATGGAGAAACGAGGGACAAGCGTGAAAACACGCATTTGTGGAGTCGCCACCAACATTTGTGGGAAGTTGGAATCGTTCGAATACTTTATGTCATGTCAAGACACAAAGGAATGACATGAACACTAAGAACTCGTTACCCTTAGCATTTTATGTCTAAAATGACTCTCGTGGATGTCAATGAACACGGATGTTCACAGAGATCTGGAGTAAGGGGTGAGGGTACGTATTAGGAAGTTCTTTTGATCGAACACCTAATCCCGCCGGCCTCGATAGCGGCCTCTACTAATGATTAGGGAAACTCTTCTGTTATCGATGTGTTGTCGGTTATATGCATGCAATGCAACATCCACGTTTTAATCCTAACATGTTAATTAACGATGTCGGTTGAACATGTAGCTTAGCATTCAATTGAGTCGAAATAGGATTTAAGATTCAATTGCATGTGAGAACATTTAATTAAATCATACAATAAATTACAAAAGAACAAATATTACAATAGAGTTCATGATCTTTGTCGGAAATATGTTTAAAAGATTAATTGAAACAAATAGAACTTAATGAAATTAAAATGAATCAGATTAGCAGCTATAATACGAATATTAGTCGATTTATTACATAACTAAACTATGTCAAAGCGAACAAGGAAGATCAAAGACAGAAACCAGCCCGAGAAAGGCGTAGCAGGTCATGCGTCCTTTGGAAGAAGCGCATCAGACCTTGGGTCTGTACCTGAGTTGGGTTCTGGCTGTGAAGCCAGAATCACGAACAGTTAGTATTTGTTCGTGGTTTACGGTTTATTAATGTTCTACAAGTCGAATTTAAGTGATTTAAGTCATATTAATTACTCTAATTATATCAAAGACGAATCAAGAGATTTGATATGAACAAATCTAACCTCTAAAGAGACAATTTTATAGATGACAAAAACCCACTAATATTGATTATTAGGGATCTAAGTCAAGAACTAAATAATATGTAATAAGAAAAATAAAAGAAATAATGAAAGACTAAAGAAAAGAGGTTCGAAAACGATTTTGACATAAATCCGACATGAATCTTACATTAGATGAAATAGAATACAATAAAAAGACGGGATTTACACCCTTGGAAACATGTTGACGAAACGAGATATGAACTAAAGTTAACGATTTAGCAACAGCTCGACTCGAATGTAAACAAAGAGCCCTCGCAAGAGGAACGATCGATTAATTAAGATTGATTATTGTTAATTTGGGCAAATTGGTAGGTCAATGCAATAATGTGGCAGGTACCTAGAAGGATTTGAGCTTACGTTGTCGATTGATCAAGCACGTAGTTGTCAAAATGCTTAGAGCAAGGTCTAGAATGCAAAGAGAGAGAAAGAAGGGGTGGAAAACTCGCGTGCCTTGAAACTGTGCACGAACCTCTTCTTATATAGGGAGAAATCCAAAGAGTTTTGGACTAATTCGAACACGGAAAAAAATCTAGAAAATATTCCGGAAACAGGAAAACAGAGCTGGGGAAGGGGCACAACAGGCACTGCGACTCTTGGAAGAGGCGCAACTCCTGCTGCGTCATTTCTCGACCAGTTTCCTAGTTTGAAAGAAAGATTTCTGCGTTTCTTTATGGGAATTGCGGTAGATTTCGAATACCCTTCTAAATAAAATAAGAATATATTTTATCGATAATATATAAGTTTTGAAATATTAAAATATCCGGAATATTCTCGAGCGTTCAAACACGGTTTTAAAAGACGGTTTATAGAAAATGAAGCGGTTTTTTACCCGGACTCCAAAATGACTCTAATGACTGTCAAAACGACCATTTCGGCACGTAGATGATGACCAAGGGGTAGACACAAGTATTTGAGCTTGACGATAAACTTACGAATTGTCATAAATCGTTTTGCGTGCCAAACATTCGGCCAATCATCACTGGTTGGTTAGCGGAAGGTGTGGATTCGAGGTATCTACAGAGCCCCCACTTTGAGTGAGGCTTGGACAAGGCAAAAGTCAAAGTATAGCCATCAGGTCAATCGAAGATTACAACCAAACGACTATTGCGACGCGAGGCGGTTCAAGGGGTTTGAACCAAGGACCTGTCGTCGGGAACATTTTAAAGTATGTCGACTGTCGGGGAGGGTCGTTTAAAGTTGATTAGACTACGTACAAAATCTCGCCAGCCATAAGAAGGAGTCATACCTGAGAATCTTCTTATGAGGTTGCGATGTGAGGCTCGCCAGCCGTTGCATTGGGCACGTAGTGAAGCTCGCCAGCCGTTGAAAGGGCACGTGATAAAGCTCGCTAATCGTTAAAAGGGCGCGTGATGAAGCTTGTCAGTCGTTGAAAGAGCGCGTGATAAAGCTTCCTAACCGTTGGGGATAAGGTGCCTAATGAAGCTCGCCAGCCGTTGAAAGGGCGCGTGATGAAGCTCGCCAGCCGTTGAAAGGGCGCGTGATGAAAATCTTCTTGTGTAACAACCCGAAATATACCCGATTTTTCTAGTAAAAATATTTACTAACACTTTTCAGTAGAACTTAAGTTTTTAAAATAGGAATTTTTGTTCTGAGTCTTATTTTGAAATTCCGCGTTCGTATTTGGAATTTTTGAGGGATTCCATGAAAAGTCCGTTTTTAGTCATCTTTGACTTTTCTTGACTTTTAAGTCGTCTTTGACTTTTCCTTGACTTTTTAAAGTCGTCATTGACTTTTTCTTGACGTTTAAGTCGTCCTAAACTTTTCTTGACTTTTAAGTCATCTTCGACTTTTCTCGACTTTTCAGTCAACTTTGACTTCCGTTGACTTTTCCTGACTCGTCTCATAAGTATGAAGACCGAAATTTTATTTAAAAAAATAATATTTTTGATTTATTTTTATTTAGATTTATTAAGATTTATCATAATTTAATATAATTATTTTGAATTTATTCGGAATTTAAAGAATAACGTTTACGGTTTTAACCGAACGTCATTTAACTATTCCCGACTCATCGTAATTCCCGTAACAAACTCGAAACTCAACTTTGGCATTAGTCACGCGCCCATGTCATCGTTTTCCACTCACTTGAGATAGTTTAATTCTTTTGTTAACTAATAATAATATCTAGCATATTTATTTACTTTAGATCGATCATTTAACGAAAATTACGCAAATCGTTTACAAATCTGACCCGATATCACCCATACCACACGGTTTTCTTCCTCTCTTAGCCTTGATATTTTATTTCTTTTCATAATAATAACATAATATCTTGATATTTAATTCAATTAACTTAATATCTAATTAATTACGGTAATATAATTATTATACCGGGTCAATTCCATAACAACAATTTCAAAACCCAACTGACTATTTTGGCCTATATTTACACGGCACTCATCCACTCATTCCTACTCACAAACAACGTTTCATTTTTCAACAAATCAAATTAAGATCAAAATATCACTTTCTTTAATCGTTCTTGAGCGTTCTTCGCGTTCTTCATCCGTTCTTCATCGTTCTTGAGCAAAACCTTCATAAAACCTTCATTTCTTAATTAAATCCGTCCTAGCTTATATTTCTAGACTCTCCTCTTCGCTCCTCATCTTCCCGTACGGTTTTATTTCAATTCCGTCAAAATCGTTTTCAAGACTTTAATTATGGAAAATCATATTTTAAGTGCTAATAATGTTTTCTTGTCATTTCTTATAGGGGAAGATTTTGAAGACGAGTTTGGTGACTCGTATATCTTAGGAGAAGACTAGAAGACGGGTTTCTTAGTTCTTAGTTCTTATTATTTTGGTGCTACTTGATTTTAGCTAGCTAAGGTAACGATTCCGAGTTACTCGACGGATAAATGTTACATAGCTGTGGTTTTTCTTTAGTTTTGGTTCATCTTTAGTTTTTGTTCATATTATTATGATTTTATGATTTTTAGTTAGTAACATGTTAAGTAGTAGTTAGTATGGTGTTTTATGATTTTATAACATGTTGGTTGTTCTTGTTATATTTTTATGCTTTCTTCATGATGATGATTGTTGTATGATGGATGGTTAAATTGGTTGTTAAAATTGGTGTTGATTAATTAAAAACATGTTAGAATTAATTTGGAAATTTGGGGTTGTTGTTTGGTGGTGGCCGAATTGGTGGCTGGAAAACCGGTCCAAACCAGGCCGGTCCAGGCCGGTTCAGACCGGTCTGGGTTGGTCCATGGTGGGTCCGGGTTTTGGTCTTTGGGTTGTGTCGATGTTTGATTGATTGGTTGTTGTTTTGACGGATTTTAAATATGTTAAAGCATGCGGGAAATATTAGGAAACGGTTTTTAGTAAAATCGAATCAAAGGCCAAAACAGCCCAATTCTGTCCGTGAGGCCCAAATCAGGCCCATGTGGGTCCGGCCCAACTCAGCCCGTGGGTCCCACTTTGGGACTTGTGACGGTTTTTTGAGTTATCGTCATTTTTATCGCGTTTTGTAATAATTAGCAAGCGAGAAATATTAATAAGTAAAATATTTAATTAAAAAGGTTTTTCATTAAATTATTATTTCTCACATGTTAGTAATTATAAGACGAGATCGTAGTTTAATTTAATATCCTTTTAGTCAAACGGGTTTTTGGGGTATGATATAATAATTCACATGTTAGAAGTTTTAATAATATAACATGTAATGAATATGTTGATTTTATGTCTATGTGATACAGACTCTGTTTCTAGCCGGTTTGACCAAACGGGTTTGGTCAAACTAAGATCTAGTCAGCCCCGTTTTGACTGATGACCCGTCGCGGGACTCGGGTCGGGGATTTGTCTTCAAGTAAGGTTTTATTTAATTCGGAATTAGCCTTAGTAGATATGAGGCGATATGTTAATTGATTATGATTTATATGCAATTAGTCACATGTTAGGAAATGGTTTCCGTGACTGTTAAATTATATGGTTGGTGTCGTGTTGACTAAGTACCCATAGAGAATTATGAGTATATGGCGTCTTGACCATTCTAATTCTAAATGAGTATCTTGGACCATGACATTGATATGCCGTACTATCTTTAACGAGCATATGGAGTTTACCGCTTGATAGCTTTTGTGTCACTGGCTTGGGCCTTTTGATACCAAGTCGGGGGCATGGCTGCCTAATCCACTTTGGGAATGGAGCCAGCTTAAGTACTAGCCATCTCTGCTTAGGGGGTCGCCTAGTAGAGTTTCTCATGTACGGTTATGTCATGGGACGGGGAATGGAATAGCTGTTGTCGCTAGGTCTGATCAGTCTATGACTAGGATGTTTTCCTACCTTGTGGTATAGCCTCGAGTTACAATCGACTATGGACGGTTCTAAGAACTTATGCCTGTTTGTAGAAGTATTGGTCTTTCATGTGTGTATGATTCTATGAGTTCTAGAAGGTGAGAT
>JAIUZE010033991.1:0-15646 GCA_022085475.1 Heliosperma pusillum | reverse complement strand
AAAATCAAAATGGTCCATTATGGACACAAGTGGACCGGTTTTGAGTAGGTAAAATCATTAGTTATTTTACTCTACCAATTCTACACCCCATCACATGATAATGAATTGTTATGACACAATCATCATCACAATTACTACCAACACTCAAAGTCTTTTGCATGTGAGTAAAAGAAGAAAAATAAGAGCCATAAATTGCTCAAAGTGACCGGCTATATGGCTTGACATTTGAACAATTGTTGTTCAATTTTGTATCACTTCATTTTGCTTATTTTCTTCTTCTTTCTAAAACCTCCAACTTCTCTCTAAACTCTCATATATATACTAATATTCTCTACATATTACTAGTGTAGTAATACTATAATATTAGTAGTATTTATCTTACTTATTATCTAGTTAATAATAAGGTAAGATTATTTGGGTTTAATCTTGGGTGCAACAAGAAGGAGACCTTCTACTTGGGAGGTTATTTTTGGAGGATCATCCACCTAATTTCATGCTCAAGAACAATAAGAAGGAGTTCTTATTGTGCCCATATTGAACCGAAAATCCCAATGTAAGGATGTTTTGGTCTTATCTTTTCTTTTATGCTTTTATATTTGCATGCATGATAACTAGATCCTAAATCATTAACTTAATGTAATTTAATGAATTAATTAGAGGAGTCTAATTAAAGGTCTAGGACTTTCATGTGGTATCAGAGCTCAATTGTTACATGCATGTCGATGTTAAGCATTAAAATCGAGTTATACGATAACTTGGGAAAATTAAAAATTTGTGTTAAAAATTGGTTTGCACGAAATTTTTGATTTGCATGCATACCTACTGACCTCAAAATGGTTGTGGTCAAATTTGGTGGTTTTATGGATTAATTTGCTATTTATTTTGATTTATGGCCTTTAAATCATGTTAATATGCATGTTTTATGTTAAAAGTTAACTAAAAATAGTTGCATGTTGATTCTGGCCATGAAATTTTGATATGATCTCACATGCATGTTGTACATACTGTATGTAAAGTTTCGTGTCTTTTAAGTAACTTTTGCATGATGATTGATTTTTATAAGATAAAAGTCAATAAAGTGAGATTATTATGATCATAAAATTGAAACGTCCTTTTCTGGTCTTGAAAAGTTTTGGTACATTTTATAATCTGATTTATATCATCTTGGTGAAATTTTATAATTTGTTTCACTATTTTACTATATTTAATGGTTTTTATTTGATAAAACCGTTGAATACTATGTTATTTGTTCATAAAATTTATTCAAAAAACTTGGACAAATTTTTCTATTTTTAGAGTTCCTGGAAATGTTCCAGTATGTACAAAATTTTTGGTTTCAAATTTTTATGAGTTTTATATTTTATTTTGGATTTATTTCATTAATGATGATTAAACCTCTATATTTAGCAAATACGATCAATTCAAACTAATTAAATATAAACAAAGTTAGTGGGGACTAATATTGAGTTCTAAATCAGTTTAGACAATTAGTTTGAGCTTAAATACGATTTAAGTGTTGATTATTGATTTTTAATGGGTAAAAATCGATAAAATCCATAAAACCGAGCTAGAATGAGCATGATAAGTGTTAAGGGCGATTTTGGCATGATTTTACAGCATTTTATTTATGTTGTTATTGTTGAATGAATGAATGTCATTTATTTAATTTTTAATGGAAGTTGTACCTAGTATGGCCTAGATTATTTTAATCGGTATTACCCGTAATGTAAGGGAATACCGATTCGGTTGTAATTTTATTTGCGATCTCGTATCTCCGTTTGTAATAATTTAATTTCATTTTAGATCAAATGTATAATAGGAATTTTTATTTGTATCTTTTTGTAATTAATTATTATAAAGACAGAGATTCCCGAAGTCGGTGTTCCAAAAGACGGTGCCATGAAGAGGCAAGGGGCCAAGGAGTTGGTTTCCGATTTTGTAATCTACTAGTTAATTAGATTAGCTAGGTGGCCATACTAGGATTTATTATATGCTTGCTTTATGTTTTTCCACACATGCCAAAATCGCCAACATGCATCTTTATTTCTCGATTGTCAATTCAAAGTTATTTAAAATTCACCGACTTAGTTCGCTTATAGGGAATTAATAACAAAATTGACAAGACCTCTCACATAACTTAAAAATTGAGATTTAGCCTTACCAATTAGTAACACCTATGAACCCCGTGTTCATTAGGGCTACCACGCTCGTGGGTCCCTTTTTCCCTCGGGTAAGTAGGGTGATGCGATCACAAGCCAAAATTGGATTGGACTCAACGAGATAAGCGTTATCTTGGGACTATGAGATGGATTTAGTTGAAATCCGTCAACCAAGAGTTCTAAGTGTAGAATTAGTCAAGTATTGACTTACCATTTTTAGATAAAGGTAGCATGCGATGACTATTTTTGTCTAAATATGGGTCTTGGAATCACTTATATAATTTCGTGAGGGGTCATTATATGAGTGACTTGTTAAAATTGTTTTACAAGTGAATTATATATAAGCAATGAATGTTTATTTTCCGTTGATATTTATTTTTTATTCGCGCAATGACAATTATTTTCTTCTATCAACTTGTAAATCCGTTCAATCGTGGAAAAGGTTTCCATTATTTTATACGGTAGCATTTTGATTGCGATCTCCATTTATACCACCGTAGCTAAAGACAAAATGAATTTTATCTTTTGATCCTCATATTCACCATTGCAAATGTCTCTTCTGAACAGTAAATGAATAAGTCACACTTAGTCAAAAGCGTTTTTGAATATTTAGTGACGCCTTCGTATAACAATGGTACATCAAATTTTTGCTCCAAAGAAAATATTTGTATTTTGGTATGTCGTCATAATGCTCCTTATCGAGGCTTACCTCAAAAGAGGCCGAATCAGTTGGGACGACTAGGTTAATCGATTTATTTAAAATCGTGAATAACCAAATACCGTAGTCACTTCATGAAAGGTTTATCCTTTTTTAAGGTAAAACCATGAATGAAATGAAGAATAGTCTTCACAATAATTCTAATATACTTGTCTAAAGTAGAGATTCATAAAAGTGAGTGGGAGCACTAAGAATGATGTTTATATTCTTAATTGTTAAGACGAGGTTCAAGAGTAGGTTGGCACGAGTTTGGCACAAGGCAATGGAAAAAGGCAAGACTATTTTGAATAGTAAAGTCAAAACCCAAGCAAGGTGTCGAACCCAACTTTTGACGATTCTATTTTACAGTGTAGGACACAAGAAAAGAATCTGCCCCAAGTTTTCTAAAGATTTAGAAATTGGGTGTACTATTTTCACCCATAATATCTATATGATCGACATTTATTTTGCTAAATGCAATTTTTGGGTATTAGATACCCATTATGGTTTTCATCAATGTATTCAATGCATATAATAATGATTCGTGCGACGACCAACCATGATTAAATGTCGACCTACAAGGGAAATATAACTATTGTAGTTCTATTTTCATAGAGACATATAAAAGTTATAATGAGATCAATCTAGTCTTGAATTTAGAGGTATACTTTAATAAACGTTATTATGTACATGACCTCTAAATAAAGAATATAGTATCCACTTTAGTGTACGACACAAGTGTTTCACTTTTGTGAATAGAACAAGCGTTGTATCTTTTTATGCCTATATTTGGTCAATGGTTATCCCATACCAATCAAAGGTAATTATATTCTTGACCTAAACTAGAAATTACTTGTCATATAGATTGAAAAAGGCTCAAGGTTGGTGACCCAAATCTAATCTTAATTCTGGATTGTGTAGCACATTAAGAGGCTAGTATTAACAACTATCCCTAAACCATCTGATTTTGAATCTTATGGTGTGTGCGAATCTTGTATTCAAGGCAAGATGATTCGTGCCCTTTTGTTAAAAAGGAAATCGAACTAGTAAGTTATTGGCCCCATTACATAAGAATATGTGTAGTCCAATAACAAACACAACCAGAGATGGTTATGACTATTTCCCTTATTTACCAACGATTTAAGTAGATATTATATTTGATTCTACTTAATGAGGTGCTATGGGAAATCTTTGAAAAGTTCAAAGAGCTTCAATGTGAAGTAGTTAATCACCCAGAGTATTAGACAAGGACTTACGATTAATTCGTAACTGTAAATATCTAAGTATTGACTTTGATTTTCACCAAAAGTATTGTGAAATGGTTTCACAAGTTAACTTCTCTAACACACATTATTAGATAAGGTGTTGTTAAATAGAGAAACAGAACCTTATACGATATGGTTTTGTCTTTGTCAAGTCAAAATGAGCCATTTGACTCACCTTGGGATCTTAATATTTTTTGTCTGCTATTTCTTTTCCCACCATATTAAAACACATTTAAAACAGTCTGATTTCATTCCATATACGATATGGGTAGGTAGCGTACCTCATTTATAAGTTATTTGAATGAAACAAGTGCTCAATAATCCCACATTGACCACGAGAACAAAGCGTTTGTGACTCGTAATGCTGTCTTTCAATAAAAATACGATTATTTCTTGATAAGACAGAGTGGGAGAAAATGTTTTAAGAGCCACAAACTGAGCATATGGTCCGTAAAAAGTTTTCCTCATTGCTTGTTCAGTAGTTGTTTCTTCGGAACCTAGGAGGTCAGGTGGAATTTTATCACTCCTTAATAGTGATGAATTCTAATATGTGACTTATAAAAGACTGTTTTTAGTCTCAACTTCTTGCTATGGCTTAGAGTCATGCGATTTGTAATGGACTCCATCCATGATGGTCAGGTATATGACATGATAAATTTTACTTGAAGAAGTACGACCTCTTCAATGTAAATTGATTTTTTAAGATCGAATTTTGCATGGATGAACATTAAAATGTTTTCAAAGATAAATTGGTAGGCAAAGAGTTTTGCACCAACCTTAATTCTTTGATCCATTCGAATATACTTAGCGATTAGAGCATATCATAATAGTATGATGTCAATTGGACCTCAAGAACCACCTTCTCGAATACGATTCTAAGAAGAGGTAGTATATTTTATATTCACCTGTGGGTTCGTAGATCCTAACTATCCTAAGTTAATTTGCAAGCTTAAGAGGATGTCTTAAGTAAGCACTAAAGAGTTGGAATTAGTGTGTCAATCATGTCATAAAATATTTCTCGACATCTCGAGGAATTATGTTGAATACATGAAGTTTAGTGAGAGTTATATGGTTTTCATTAGTCTTATATGTGGAGACATATTGATCATTTTAGATGATGGAAGATTTTGGAGAAGTAGAATACATCTTTTAGATATCTGGATTTATGAAGATAAATCTAAAAGGATATTAGCATTGAGTCAAAATTCTTATATTGATAAGATCTTTGACTAGTTCAAGGAAGTTGAACACATCATAATTAATTCCTTTTGCTTCCGCTGCGGGATAAATTATATACGCTATGATGTATACTCAATCCGACATTTCACATGCTTTGAGTATGACGAATCATTTGCAATCAAATCCAAGTGAGAGTCACTTGATAGCCATAAAGAACATCCTTAGTACTTGCGAATGACTAAAAGATATGTTCCATGTGTTTGGAGTTTAAAATGAGTTGCGTGTAAGGGTTACACAGACTTCAGTTTCCAAACTGATCAAAGTGATTTGAAATCACGAGCTGGCTGTGTTTTATAGAAGATTTATCTGTTGGAAGAGTTCGAAGCAGAAAAGACTATTGGAAAGGTTCCAAGTAGGGGTGACATTTTCAAATATAAATGTCATGTATCCGCTGGAAATGTTCCAGGCAGTTTATCATTGTGGATTTCACAACGGAAATGGAGTACATTGCGTCATATGATGATGCATATGAAGGTAGCTTGGATTCGACTGTATTGGAGGGACTAGAAGTAGTTCCTATAGTTGTATATCCTATCCCATGATACTGGTAAAACAGTGGGAGCTACATTTAGGCCAAGAGTCCTAAGTCTAGATTCAAACCTAGACGCGTACACATAAAGTTTTATGTAATATGAGATTACGTAGACAAAGAGAAATAGCAATCAGAACGATGGGAAAGATGCAAGTATTGCTAATCCATTAGCCATGCATTTTGCAGGCTGGACATGATAGTCATGTCATTTCAATGGGATTGAAATATATACCTGAATTGCTAGAGATTATGAGATATGAAATTATTGATAGCGTATCAATTTTTCCAAATATTTAATAATCGCATTCATTGTTAGAGTTTCATTAAAAACTCTTTTATTTAGTTTGACTAAATTTTAATACTTTGTTTATCCGAATTGGTTGAAAGAAAGTTGAACCCAATTCAAGTGAACAGGAAGAACTTAGTGTTTTGTCCCTAGTCACTCATTTGAGGTGACGTCTCGAAGTGACTAGATTGTAAGTCGATCGATGGTTGGTTCAGCACCATGGGGTCATAGAGATGACTGGTCGTTTACATAGACAGACTGTGGAGACACTCTGTCGGGCAGTGACCATAATAGAGTCCCTTATCAAAATTGTTGAAGCCTGGTCGTGGCGGGGATTTCTATTTTATTCCTATGAGTCGCTTCTTTAGACTGGCGACCATTTACCTGAGTGGTGTAAGTTTCCCGATTGACTTTTGGTTTTTTGTCCTAGTCGTGCGTGAAAGGAGGCCGATGGACCTCTTCTGGTCTGGTAATCTTCTCATACCATTGTAAGTGGGTCAACAGAACATTGGTCCCCCAAAAAAAACCCCCCGTTGGGTATTAACATCTTCGGCCACTCGCGGAGTTAGTAACTGGACATGCGTGGCCACGCTCGGAAGGAGATCTCTGGTAGAATTTTCCGTCAGACATTACTCTCCCAGATCGAGAAACCCACTCTATTTATAATATCAATTGCAAGTGCAACCTGTAAGACACCTTGCAATGAGTGGGAGGATGTGACGCAAAAGAGACAAGAGAATCGTTAGCACACAACTTGTCGAGACAAGTGGGAGAAATTGTAGGAGGAGGAGTCCTTTGCAATAGTGTTGCTACATGCACAACTTGTATCGGACAAGTGGGAGATTGTTGGAGTCAGTGTCCTCCACAATAGTGCATTTATATAATAAATCTCATTTGGAATATACGTGGCATGATTAGTATATTTTGATACTCCACGTCAGTTGATTAACGTAAATCGGTAACGCTTGGCTGACTAGAGTTTGACGTTATTGTCGTATTACGGCGGTAATCAACTGATCCCTTTAGGTCACACCTATAGGATGAGACCCAAATAGAATACTAATTATTTGTATACGATACAGTTTAGTTAGAGCATTACATATATTTGATATGTACGTTTAGTTACGAGAGTTATTTATTGGAAATTGAGTTGGGAACTCATTCCACTTAAGTTTATTAGTCAATTATACGATAACTGACTGAATAAATTTTACGTCTTATTTTAATACGATTAAATAAGATTTAATTTAATGATTAATCGTTAATTCATTAAATTATTTGAGGTTATGCATATATTTTGAGGTAGAGTAATTAGTTTTCTTAATATTTACAAGGCGTTGTAAAATCAAGTAACTGGGCATTGTGGGACCCCTTATATTTGATATAATGGGTACAATATCACTTTAAAAGTTTTAGTACATATTGTTTATTAATTTGAGTCATATAATTGTTATATGATCAAATTAACACTTAATTATACAAGATAATTAAGCATATGATTAATAAGTATTTGTGAGACAAATATCAAAAATTAAAATGGTCCATTATGGACACAAGTGGACCGGTTTTGAGTAGGTAAAATCATTAGTTATTTTACTCTACCAATTCTACACTCCATCACATGATAATGAATTGTTATGACACAATCATCATCACAATTACTACCAACACTCAAAGTCTTTTGCATGTGAGTAAAAGAAGAAAAATAAGAGCCATAAATTGCTCAAAGTGACCGGCTATATGGCTTGACATTTGAACAATTGTTGTTCAATTTTGTATTACTTCATTTTGCTTATTTTCTTCTTCTTTCTAAAACCTCCAACTTCTCTCTAAACTCTCATATATATACTAATATTCTCTACATATTACTAGTGTAGTAATACTATAATATTAGTAGTATTTATCTTACTTATTATCTAGTTAATAATAAGGTAAGATTATTTGGGTTTAATCTTGGGTGCAACAAGAAGGAGACCTTCTACTTTGGAGGTTATTTTTGGAGGATCATCCACCTAATTTCATGCTCAAGAACAATAAGACGGAGTTCTTATTGTGCCCATATTGAACCGAAAATCCCAATGTAAGGATGTTTTGGTCTTATCTTTTCTTTTATGCTTTTATATTTGCATGCATGATAACTAGATCCTAAATCATTAACTTAATGTAATTTAATGAATTAATTAGAGGAGTCTAATTAAAGGTCTAGGACTTTCAAATACAAATTCCCTTAACCAATCTCAAACGATTATTCAACAACTCATAAAAACCGAGGCCTAGTCATGTAAAATAAACAAGTCGGGGTCTAATCGAACCCTAATGAGAATTCTACTCACTAATTATTACTAAATTAACATAAGACACATTATTAATTACTCTAAACATAATACTAAGCAATATAAAACACTAAAGACTAAAACTTTAACTAATCTAATAAGATTAAATTAAATCTAGACACAACACATACTAACTAGTATCATAGACAAACTTAAAATCACATTTATAAGGCCAATTAACAATAAAGACATGAACTTTAATTAAATAACAAACCAAACAAGAATTAAGAAAGACTAGAAATGAACAAGAAAGAGATAGAAATTATACCAACTTGAAAGAAATTGTAGTCTTGAATTAAATAGAGAATCAAAATACATAAAAATGGAGTCTTGTAATAAATTTAAGTAATTAAAATGAAAGTATGAAGAAAAATGGTGTTTTTTTCTAATTACTCTACTCCTACTCCTACTCCTACTCCTACTCTCCTCCTCTTCTTCCTGCTTCTTTTTTCTGTCTTTGTTGTCCGTCCTCTCCTTTCTTTCTCCTCTTCTTTTCTTTTAGGCTGCTGCCCCAGCCTACCCTAAAAATGTGGAGCTCCTCACCTCTTTGCCTGTTTCCTGTTTTTGTCCAAAAACACCCAAAAATTGAGGCCCATCTTTTATTTCCAAAAGGTGCCGGTATTCTTTAGCAAGTGGGCTATTCACATATGAGCCTAGACCTTGTTTTTACTTTGCAGGAAAACGAAATGGAATTGATGGCCGGAGTCTTTGGCTCGTTTTCTTTTTGTCTTTCTTTGATCCGATCCGTCTTGACCCGCTTTTCTTACTCGGACTTAGTACCTAGAAAATCAAATGACGAGAACGGTACCAATTCCGATATATAATATAAAATAACACTAACTAGTGTAAGACGACTAAATTTCTACTTTATTCCAAAAGTGTGTGAATAATACTAAGTCGGGTTACAAATTTGACTAAATAAGAGATAAAATGTGGGATAAAAGTGGGTAAAATATTGTGTTATCACACATTCTTGGTGGTGCTAACATTTAGCCCCATGTCTTTCTTGGCTTTCACAAGCATCTTGTGCAATTCATGGAGATAGGTTTTCATGTTTTGCATATTGTAGTTTACCCTAAACTGCACATATGCTTTGATTTTCCCCAAGAATGTAAAACTCGGTCAATAACGAGTTGTTCGGGAATGGTCACCTCTTGCAATTTAAGAGTCCCAACATACTCAATCAATTTTAGTACATGAGGGCTAACCTTTTGGCCCTCCTTTAGGTTCATGTCGAAAAATACGGAAGTCATCTCATATTGGATGATCCCTGGAGCTTGTGAAAACACGGTCACGAGCTTGGTGTAGATCTCATAGGCGGTGCTCATCTTTATGGCACTCCTTTGGAGATCGGCCTCCATAGAGAAGATCAAAAATTTTTTTATTGCGGCGGACTCTTTGTGGTAAGCCTTGTAGGCTTGCCTTATGACGACGGTTGACCTACTTTCGGGTGTAGTGGGAGGGGCTACGGTTAGGTAACGAAGCTTGTCGTCACCTTCCGCGGCCAAGCGGAGTTGCGCATCCCAATCATCAAAATTAGCGCCATTCTTTTCTAGTTTACATCGATCCATGAAGGATCGGAGCCAAGACAGGTTTGTGAGTGTTCGAGCGTTTGTGGATGCATTAGGAGTTGCCATTACGAATAAATAATATTTACTACAAAATGAGATGAAGAAAATGTCAACATGTATTGTTTTAAATATACTTGTAAACATTTTAAACAAGTTTAACATTTAAATAGTGACCTCTACCGAACTATTATAAATGATTCCGAGATCCAAATCCATATCAACTTGGGCATAGTGAGCCAATTTGATGTGACGGTTTTATACCGTCTTTACCAACCCAATTCTTAGCTACTTTAGCCTTGATATATGCTATTTAAATTTACTTTAGCTCATTAATGCATTTTGGTAATAGTTGCATTGTTTAGATGTATTTCTACGCAAATCCGGTTTAATGTGTAGGTGCCATATTCAAGAATCGCATTCCTAGTTTTGGAAGTGACTTGGACATTTTTACACTTATTCCTTGGACTAAATTCATGCCAAATAATGGGTAAATAAGAGTTAAAATCTTGTGGGTTAAAGAGAAGTCAAAGTCCAAAACAATGAGTCAAAGTACGGAAGCAAAGAAGAAGAGGAAGCGTCAAAGGAAAAAAAGTGTAGCCTCGTGGTGCGGCAACTTTGGCAGACTACTTAGCCTCTTGGAGAGGTTCAACATTGGATTCCGAATTCTTCTTTAATTCGGTAATTATGCTCACACTTTATGAGGTTTTATGAGGCTTTAATAGAATTTATGAAGATGCTCTTTGAATGCCTATAAAAGGACATGATTGTTAATAACTTTAGATATATCATCTTCTATCTTTTAATCATCATAAAACACAAAATAATTCCTAATTTGCTTTAGTGAATACTTTTTGTATGGAAGGCTACTTCCTCATCGTGGGTCAAGCAATTGAAGCAAATGAATTAGTATTTTGTAAGACTCTTTACTCTATATTTTTACCTCTTAAATATTGATTATTTTCTCAATTTATTGTTATAGTTATTGATAGTTCTTGCTAGTTTGATCTCCTAGTTTGTCTTATCTTTAATCTATTGCTAGTTTAGGAATTTGAAACTTTTGTTCACTTGCCTAGACATTGGTAGCAACTATAGCTCATCAATTTGTATGCTTTTCATCGTTGTTGGATTGTAGGAGAATATTTATCATATGAATTAAAGTGTAGAACCGCTTGTGTATGCATTTGTTCATCTTTGTTGACTTTTCTAGTCATAACCTATAGTATGATTGAATTTGGATACGCTTGGACTAGATTGTCATCACCATAAGGATTATTTATGTGCGCTTTTCGCAGTGAACAACTAAAAGTAAGGAGAAGTAGAATTATATGTTTTCACAACAAAGTATTTAAGAGTGTGATGCGTGTCTTTCATATGCGTTTATTCTCTTATTTGACACGCATTTCTATGCTTATTACGTAGCTTTTAGCTATTATTATTCCTCTATTTGCTACTTTGGGTTGTGTTTTAGTTTTATAGGTTATTACCCAAAAAGGAGCAAATGCAAGCCAAATCCTATCATCAAAGTAAGTTTGAAGGAATTTCAAGAGCCTTATATCACTAGTGTCAACTTTGAAGAGCCATATCTCAAGATCTACAATTGATAAATTAGTGATTCAAACTGGATATGAGAGCTTATCTTCTTAGCTTTCCAACGCCACCAAAAATGCATGATTTTCCCAAGTAACGAAGTAATGGCGGCCTTTTGAAGTTCGGTGCGCATTGCAGGAAATTCGCCAGACTTTTAGTCGATCGACTAGCGGAAGTTGTCGATCGACCACTTGATGAATTTAGTCGATCGACATAGCTCATTAGTCAATCGACTAAAAGCATCACGACATCCTTTTTATTCGATCGACAATACCATTTGGTCGATCGACTAATTCTAGTAATCAGACGATTATTTCGTGGCTCTGGCCCATTAGTCACTTAATTACTCTAGCTTATGGATTTAGTATCTAAGCCTTATAGGACAGAATAATTAGGGCATCTCTTTTACACTGTAAAACACTCTACGTTCCTTTTAGCAACTTTAGATCTACTAACTTGGAATTGATCTTTCTTCCTTTTCTCTTGGTATTGAATCTTTCTCCTTTAGTTTCAATTCCTTCTTCTTAATTCCTCTATCCTTGTTCTTTCTCTTTATTATTTAATTTATTAGATTGTTAATTGTTCTTCCATCTTATTCTGTCATGTTTAATTCAATTCTTATTGTTGTAGTTAATTTCATTAGATCCAACATGAGTAGCTAATTCTTTTATGCTAGGATTTAGGGGAACTGCGGTTATGCGATGATATATTGTTAGATTATTAGTTAAATCATAATTATTGATTTGTTTTGTTAGTCGTTGCTTTAATTGTTAGTAAATTAGTTAAATGCATGTGACTGATTTATTAGTTTGTTAAACCTTGACCTAGATCGTAAGATATGGAAAGGGTAGAACTTGCAGCGAACAATAGAATTTACTAATTAGAACGAAAGTTACTTTAGTAATTCTAGGGTGAATAGTAGATCGAAAGGAGCTATCCATTACCCTTCAAACCATGTTTATGTTAATCTTTTGATTCTATCATTGACCGTCGTTGACCGTGGTAACCCAATATCCTGGCTATTTCTCTTAGTATATTTTAATCAACTTTCTTCCTTTATTTCTCTTCCCTTTATTTCTCTTTCCTTCACTACTTGTAGTTTAGATAACAAACAATCAAAACCCCCATTTGTTACTTAAACAGACTATTAATTAGCAAATAGAATTTATTTAGTCTCCCTGTGGATACGATCCCGACTTCCTTTACTGCATTAGTTTAGGCCAGTTGGTTATCTTTGATTATGTGTGCGATTTAGCCTGTCAGAGTGATTAGAAAATAAAAGAATCAATGATAAGACCTAACTCATTTGTGGAGTTTGTAAGATCCAAGATCTTTTTAGAATTTGATTTTACTACAATCTTATAATAATTTAGTTTGTTAGACTTAGACTCATAATCACAAATACCCCCCATATTGGTTACCTTAGAAGTATTTGCATAAACTCACATTAAACAAACACCTTCCTTGTGGGATCGACCCCTACTTACACTTACTACTAGTTTAAGTTTGTAGTGGATAAAAATACTAATATTTAGGCTCAGCGGTCACGCTAATGACATGGCCCAAATACCAAGCACACATCTGGGCTCAGCGGTTACACCAATAACATGGCCCAGATCCAAAGCACATATCTTAGCTCAGAGGTTACCCTAATAACATGTCCAAGATACGACTCAACCCTAAACCTAGACTGCGCAGACCTAGAGGAATGCGAAGATCCATCGCATCCAAGACCCATGATACAATCACATGAGTACCCCTAAGAAGATCCATCAAAGGGTTGGCTAGTACTAAAGCTGGCTCCATTCCCAAACGTGGAAACAATGGGAGCCAACCCCGACTGGATATAAACCCACCAAGCGGGACACAAAAGCTATCAAGCTGTAAACTCCATATGCTCGTTAAAGATAGTAAGGCCTATCAATGTCATGGTCCAAGATACTCATTTTGAATTAGAATGGTCAAGACGCCATATAATCATAATTCTCTATGGGTACTTAGTCAACACGACATATATCATACAATCAAACAGTCACGGGAAAAACTTCCTATCATGTGACTAATTGCATATAAATCATATTCAAATATCATATCGCCTCATATCTACTAAGGCTCATTCATTCATTCATTAAATAAAACCTTACCTGAAGACAAATCCCCGACCCGAGTCCCGCGACGGGTCATCAGTCAAAACGGGGCTGACTAGATCTTAGTTTGACCAAACCCGTTTGGTCAAACCGGCTAGAAACAGAGTCTTAGCCCTCGAGGCTTGAACATAAGAATATCACATTCATCTCATGCTATTTCATTCTATTTCTAACATGTGAATATTAAATCATACGCAACCCCCGCTTGACTTAAAGGATATCAATTTAAACTACCATCTCGTATTATAATTTCTAACATGTGAGAAATAATAATTTAATGAAAAACCTTTTAATTAAATATTTTACTTATTAATATTTCTCACTTGCTAATTATTACAAAACGCGATAAATTAACGCTAAACTCAAAAACCGTCACAAGTCCCAAAGTGGGACCCACGGGCTGATTTTTGGGCCAACATGACCACGGGCCGGATGGGCCCCACGGCTGGTTGGGCTGTTTGGGCTGTTTTACGAACTTACTGAAAACCGTTTACATATTTCCGCAGCTTTAACATAATTAAAACCCGTCCAAAACAACAAACCAAAACAACAAACATCGATTCACAACCCCCCCAACCAAATCCGGACCAATCCAGACCGGACCAGGACCGGCCTGAACCGGCCTGAACCGGGCCTGAACCGGCCGGTTTGGGCTGGTTTCTCCGGCCACCTATTCCGGCCACCACCATCATTCACACCAAATTATTTCTAACATGTTTTAATTAATCAACAACCATTTTAACATCCAATTCAACCATCATGCATATTAAAATCATGATTATGAAGAAATCATAAAAATATGTCAAGAACATCAACATGTTTATAAATTCATACAACATGATAAAAACGATTACTTATCATGTTACTAATTAAAAACCGTAAATCATAAACAACAACTAAAGATATGTAACATTATTCGTCGAGTAACTCGGAATCGTTACCATAGCTAGCTAAAATCAAGTAGCACCAAAATAATAAGAACTAAGAAATAAGAAACCCTTCGTCTAGTCTTCTCTAAAATATACGATTCCCCAAACTCGTCTCAAATCGTTCCCCTATAAGAAAATGACAAGAAAACATTATTAGAACTTAAAATTGATTTGCCAATATAAAGTGTTGAAAACAATTTTTGTCTATTTAATAAAACGTACTTGAGAGATGGAAGCGAAGAGGAGATTCTAGAAATAACCTAAGTTAGGACGGATTGATAGAAATGAAGGTTTTTATGAGGATTTTTTGCTCAAGAACGATGAAGAACGATGAAGACCGAGAACGCTCAAGAACGCTTTTATTAAAGAAGTGATAATTTGATCTTATTTGATTTATTGAAAAAATAATGAAAAGTTGTGGGTGAGTAAAGTGGGTGATGCCGTGTCATATAAGAGAAAATGGGGAGTCGGGTTTTGAAAATTGTTGTTACGGAATTGACTTCTGTTTAATATTATATTACGGTAATCGATTAAATATATTTCGATATTCAGTTTAATTAACCTAATATCTAGATATTAGGATATTGTAATCAAAAGTAATGAAAATATCAAGCCCTATTAGAGGGGAAAGAGCCGTGTGGAACATGATGATATCGGGTCTGATTTTTCTCGATTTGCGTAATCTCCGTTGACGGATCGATAAAGTAACAAATATCTAAGATATTTGTATTAGTTTAATCGAAAGAATTAAAATATCTCAAGTTAGTGGAAAACGATGACATGGGCGCGTGACTCATGCCAAAGTCGAGTTTCGAGTTTGTTACGGGATTTACGATGAGTCGGGAATAGTTAAATGACGTTCGGTTTAAAACCGTAAAAGTTATTCTTTAAATTCCGAATA
>JAIUZE010033988.1:0-15723 GCA_022085475.1 Heliosperma pusillum | reverse complement strand
GGAACAACCACAATATTTAGAGTCATGATATTACAGTACCATTCATCATGTGTTAGAGTCACAGTTAATATGAATCACAATCACTATATTTTATATTGGGTTGCAGTAACAGTTAATATGAATCATAGTCACAGTGTAAGAAGAGTTGTTATTGAAAGTGATTTATTACTTATAAATAACAAATTTATTGTTCCAGATAAAAATTGGTGCAACGAGGACGTACAATATGTGTAAGGAGCTCGTAAATGGGTTTGAGAACATTGGGGCATCACTAAATGATTTCAAGAACTTCCACAGAGATGTTAAATGCTTCATTCATGAACGAGATGGTCAGTTGTTCGTAGATCACTTTAAGAACATGGCTGAGATGAGGAAGGGGTTCTTCTTTGACTACGACGTTGACGTTGATGGTAGCCTACGTCGGGCTTTATGGGCTGACGGGACTGCGAGAAGTAACTACTCACTATATGGAGATGCCGTGTCGTTCGACCCAACGTACTCTACAAACAAATATTCCATGGTGTTCACGCTGTTCACTGGGGTTGACAACCACAAACGCTCAGTTACCTTTTGCGGGGCGCTAATTGCAAAAGAGGACGCTGAATCATTTAATTGGGTATTTAGCCGTTTCCTGATTGCCATGGGCGGTAAGGAGCCGGAATATATAATCACTGACCAGGATCCAGGAATAATTTCATCTGTTCCGCACATATTCAAGACAGCATAACACAGGTTTTGTATGTGGCATATCATGAACAAGGTTCCTGTGAAATTCGGAGCAACCAGGGCTGACTACAGTGAGTTTTTAAGGAAGCTGAATACCATTATATGGGACGACGACCTAGAGGCAGAGGACTTCGACAATAGATGGGTTCAAATCATGGGGGAACATTCAGCTGGCACAAAGGATTGGTTTGCAGACACGTATGATATAAGGAAGCAGTGGGTCATGGCGCATTGCAGGGAGATGAAGATGGGTTTCGTGATAAGGACAACACAGAGATCAGAAAGTTCTAATAGTTTTTTTAAGCGATTTGAACACCAATCTGGTACTTTAGTAGAGTTTTGGATGCGTTTTGAGAGCGCCATGGACCAACAAAGACATACGCAGAAGAAGCTGGACAATGATAACCGTCACTCTGCCCCGTTGATTAAAACTCATGTAGCCATGGAGGAGCACGACTCGAAGGTGTATACACAGGCAGCCTTTGTTGATTTCCAAGAAGAAGTGAATCACTCTATTAATACTTGTCGAGCGGGGGGGGGTACTCTTTAAAAGAGGGCCTAGAGGTGACTGTTGTGAAGGATGCAATTAGGAATGTTGATTATGAAGTAGCATATCACCCAGGTATAAATATATTACTCAGTTTTACAGTAACAATACTCGAGCCTTTGAGTTACACAAACTGGTAAATAGTTACACAACAAAAACAGATACAATTACACAATGTATAAATTAGAGTAACATAAGATAATGAGCACAGTTACAGTTACACAACTTATTAATTAAAGTTACACTATGTGTTCTATAGAGTTACATATTTTAGTATGTGTTAACTGAGAATATGTGTCCTACTACTTATTATACCAGATACATGTGAGGAAGTATGCACCTGTAAAATGTTTGAAAGAAAAGGAATACTATGCCATCATATCATATGGATTTATACGGGGTATGGGCTTCAATCAATTCCGGAGAATTATATTGCGAAAAGGTGGAGCATGTGCGGGAAGAGATTAAAATTGTTTGACACTTATGGTGAAAACCCAGAGGACGTTGATATTATTGACAAGGAACATATCCAGATGGCCAGTCTGTGGTCAGATATTCATGAGACAGTTAGTGTATTACGGGGGCTTGGCGCAACGGAGGTTGATAGTTTATGCAGCTTGATCCGTGATTTCAAGTTGAATATATTACCGTCGTGCTCAACAACGGTGAGTAAACAGCAAGAGTTTGAGAACATGCTAGGGATTAAGGCCGGCCAGAGATTGTTGTATTACCTCCTAAAAAATCAAAAAATAAGGGGAGCGGTAAAAGAATGATATCAAGTAAAGCAAAGGCCATTGTCTTGTCAAGTAAACCAAAAAGACTCTGTAATAATTGTAAACAAATGTCCCACCATGATAAGAGGAACTGCCCTAACCCATTTGCGGAGGCTGCACCTGAAGACCAAGGGAAGAAGAAGAAGAAGAAGAAGAAGAAGAAGAAGAAGAAGAAGAAGAAGAAGAAGAAGAAGAAGACTAGGAGCTATTATGTCGATTATTAGAGATTCAAAATTGTACTGGCAATTATTAGAGATTGAAGTTACGTTTTGGCTGGATCTATTATGTCCTATTTTTTGGTATATAGCGTCATATTATTGACGTTATGAATTAAAATTTAACAGTGACACTGGTTCTCTATTGATGTACTATTTTTTCTGTATTAAAGTTACATTATGCTTTAATCATGTGTCGCTTACTTGGTATTTGTGTTAATGTCATTGTAGTGTCCTATTATCATATTTTGGTCGTAGGAAAATGGGATGCTCGCTATTACTAACATATGATGGGTTTTATTGATACAGTCACACTCATTATGCACAGAAATAGCACATCCTGCCTTGAACATACCTTTAATAGTTGATTTGTTTTGCTGTTGAAGTCACACTCATTCAGTACTGAAGTTACCCTGGTTGACTTTCATAGTAACACTTTACTTGTAATAATAAACTGATACTAGTTTTAAGGAGATACCAAATCATTTTAGAGATGCATTGAAGCAAATGTTGCAATACATAGAAGCAAAATATTTCTTCTAGTACGCTGTGCGGATACCAAATATACATAGAAGCAAATGTTCAAATAAACTTTTCCAATACCAAAATGTTACGAAAATGTTACCAAATATAGATACCTAATATTTCATCTAGTTCCAATACCACAATGTTAAAACCATAGGAGATACCCACTGTTCCTATTTCTTCTTAATAATCTTGTTGATTTTACGCTGTGCGTGAACACGAGTCCAGATGTCATCCTTTTCCACCAAAAACTGGTTGACCTTACCCACAACTTCATCACGTATAGTATTGATATCGGCTAGTATGAGGGCTGCTGTCAATTGGAATACCAGATAACGGCGGCTGATCTTCCGGCGTAAGTCTTCATTATCAAAAGGATTACCATCATACATCAGCATGTGCATCATTGTGAACAAACCGGACTCTGGCAGATTTGGCGAGGAGCTTTGCCAAGGGAATTTAATCTGACGGCCGGTGTTCAAACATTACCATTTCACTTCCTCTGTCTATCCCCTTTAATTCCAAATAATCGCTCAAAGCCGAGCCCTGCGTGAGATAATGAGCACATAATAAGAGACACAAATAGGCGTAAATACACCCAATAGAAGGATACGGTTGTAGCACGCTTACAATCAAAGATGCTAATTTGCAGATCTTGGACTTGTTCGGATCAGGGTGCAGCTGGTGGTCAACGAGATCGACCGTCCCCGCTTTGTAGTTGAAACACACACATGCAAAATGACCCTCTATGTTGAATGGGACAAAAAGAAAATCCGCATTCAAGTTAAAGACGTCTTGAGAGTCCTGGATGTACAAATCCCACATCTCGTAAAGGTTGTCGAGGACACTATCATCTTGTGTGGTCTGATCTGCTGATTGAAGAAGTTCTTTCAAATACTCCTGTCAAAATAAGGAATTGCAATTACAGTAACTGTTAAAATGTATTGAAGTAACACACTGACAGCCTTGAAGTAACACACTGACAGGCCTGAAGTAACATATGATAAGGATTACAGTTACAATCGCAATGAAGGTATCCCATTGACATAATGAAGTAACACATTGATTGCCTTGAAGTAACACACAGTCTGCATAACAATTACAATGGCAATGAAGGTATCCCATTGACATAATATAGTAACACACTGACTGCCTAGAAGTAACACACAATATGCATTACAATTACAATCACAATGAACGTATCACAGTGACATAAATACTTAGTAGCAGTTACACATAGTGCACTACAAAGTCATCCGAAATTAAATGAACGTACAACAGTAAATGAAATGACAATTTGTGTCCCAAGAGTTGTAGGTTAAAAAGCGTACCATGTGGCCGATACCGAAGAATGACATTCTTTGAAAGTCATACTCATCTGTTTCAAGACGGTTCATTAACATCGACCAACACTCGATCACCGCATCGCACAAACCCACGTCACGTAGCATTGTCAGCATGTTGGCCCTGGTAAGGGCAGCATGTCGATTGTAGTACACTAATTACTCACTGTGGTTAAAAAGACAATCACGCAATTAAATAAAAGCTTGCGATTGGGTATAAAACGTAAATAAAAACAAAATTTCATCCACCTACTTGTGTGCGTAATTCCAGTCATCGAGGAAACAATAGTCGACAACATGTTTCCGTAGCGTTTGAACATTCTTTAGCAAGGTCAGGTTTAATCTAAGGGACCTCACGACAAGCAGCACATTTTCCTCAACATCCCCGCACTGAAGTGTGCACCCCAGACCATCTCCCCGGCCACGCCGGCGACTACGAACACATGTGTCGTTCAGACTACCCGCTGACAGGATGGGCACTGCCGTAACATCAGCTTCCTGCATGGTATCGGTGGACCGCATGCGCTTATCAGGTGTACGAGCTAATTCAGTTCCAACACTTCTCTTGAGGGAGATCATTATGCCTGATTTCCCGGCCCCAGACATCTGGGATGCCAGCACTGCTTTCGCCGCGGTGAAGTCAGAAACCCTAGACATCACCTCCTCTCTGACATTGTTAATATCACTGAGAATAAAGATCGCCGCTATCTCTGCCCGGTACAACCCAGTATGCATCATTGTGCATAGGTCACAATCAAACGGCTCCCCGCAAAAGAGCAGCATGTGAATCATAAGGTAAACACCGCAATCATTAGCAGAATGCCCGGTTCCTTGCCATTTGAACTTAATGTTGTGGATCTGAAACCCGCTCACCTTGGAACCCTTAGCGATACCTTTTTTTACCATGTACCTTCCCACCTCATCACACTGCATAAATGAACAAACGCTAATAAAATAACAACATTTTACCTTATAGAGTAACACAACTTATTCATTATAATTACATAATCTACTAATAACAGTAACGATAAGAAACTTTGAACATTAAAGTTACATTTCTACTGCATTACAGTAACACATCTTGAGTATAAGAGTCACAAACTAATAAATAGTTAAATAAAACAGTTACAGTTACACAACATGTTAATAACAGTTATATACTGTATTAATCACAGTTACAGTTACACAACTTAACTTTTAAAGTTACACATTAGACAGATTACAGTTACAGTTACACAAAGGTAACGATAACAAACTTTGAACATCAAAGTTACATTTCTACTGTATTACAGTAAGACATCTTTAGTATATGAGTCACAAACTGATAAATAGTTAAATAAAACAGTTACAGTTACACAACATGTTAATAACAGTTACATAATGAATTTATCACAGTTACTGTTACACAAATTAAGTTTTGAAGTTACACATTAGACGACTTACAGTTACAGTTACACAACATGTAAATAACAGTTACATTACTTCTATGTTACAGTAACACATATTGAGCACATCAATTTTTATGAACAATAAGATAAACAGCATAGAGACTAGCTATAAAGTTTGCTTTTACCACAAGCCGAGAAATGCCACCGTACGGCAACTTCAGAAGATCATCTTGGTAGTACCTATTGTCAAGGTACTGAATCTGTTCGGACCTGAAGTTAATGCATGCACAACTGTAGTGGTCATTATTGCCAGATAACACTGGGACGAATACCTGTCGTTTTAAGGGAAGTAAGTTATTATCAACCAATGCTAGACTTATTGCCCATATTCTGTGATAGATGTACCTACCAAATTAGAGTCAAGATCAAAAGCAGCACAATTCGACTGCACCCATGTATCCCAGGAACAATGTAATTCTGTTGCACGGTCAACAACTTTCCCATGTTTCATCGCCGTCCAAATTTCAACAGCAGTATCCTGTTGGTTCGATGGTGGTGAGAACATGTTCGGACTGCATTGTTAATACACACTGAAACCAAAAGGTCAAAGAAAACATACAGCATGAGTAAGGCCAAGGAAACATCGGGATATCCTGGACCGTGCCCCGTTCTCGTGCATAATCTGATTCAAGAGTATACACCAGCAGTCGATAACAGAATTCGTTACTTGCATAACGGGTTTCAAGCTTTCCATTTCCACTGTGCGAGGGATGCAGAAGAAATCAGAATACGGCACCAATTATTCCCTAAATATTACAAAAATACCTCAATTGTATCAACAACATCAAGACTCACTTTAAAGTCAAAAAAAGTCACAGAATTGAGATATTACTGAGTGTAATTGTAAAGAAGAAATAGTGTGACTTTAAAGACCACTGAGTGTTACTTTATATGCCATTGTGTGACAAACAAGCACAGTAAGTTTAAATTTGATTTTGTAAAAGATCAGATAGGTCTAAAGGTCATCATACCCTTTCGGATGAGTATCAGATTCAGCAAACACGTAGTCCATGACTTCTTTGCGCAGGGAGAAAACTGTGAAAAACGCATTTTTGTCGCGGTGCATGAAATCTGTGCAGACAAACTGTTCTGGATCAGGAGCCCCACAATCGAGAGAACACCCAAGGTTCTCTGGTACATTCTCCATGCACGGTATAGGCACCATGGAGTGTAGTAGAAGTGGATGGTGGATCATATTTGTCTGCGGGATATAAATGGGCCGCTCAGCTACAGGATCAACCACTTCCGTAGTTTGATTGATAACATCCCCTGCAACAACGGCCGCAACGCTAGTATTGCTCCCCGCTTCCAGATCTACCCCTCTAGTGGGGGCGCCGCCAACAACTTCATTAATTTCTGCTGTGGAGTAGAGTGTGAAGGGGATTCCACTTGCCCCTAATCCTAAATCGCCAGCAACTTCCCCATGTGATACCGCAGCCCCCTGGCTCTCTTATCCTCAGCTGATACTCCGCCTTCCCCGACCCCTTGAACTTCGGTGTTGGTCGGTGCTGGCTCCTCCGCCCCCACAGCTACACTCGTAACGTGTTCAACCTCCTCCGTTGTTATTCTGGCCTCATGCCCATCCGTGTTGACCAAAACTACTTCGCCACCATCAGGCTCAGTTGCTCCTTTGAATGCCTCGTGTATGTCTGCGGAAGAGTTAAATGAGCTCTGAATCATGTGGGATGATGGGACTTCAGACTCACCTACGACAAGCTCCTCCTCCACCACAGCTTTAGATTCCTTTACACCTACAACACGATCAGAATCCTCAGCTTCTAGACTTACATCAGCTGAAACATAAGGAGCCCCCAACCCTACAATCATACCCATGGCGGCTTCATCTGATAGACGAAATGCTTCGTCAACGTCTGTAACACCCGCAAATGTACCATATTTTCATAGTAAAAATATTATACGGATACTTTTCAGCGAAATTTGGTTTTAGTTTAGAATTAAATTTCCCGAGTCGAATTTAGAATTTTCGAGTTCGTATTTGTATTTTACGCGAGATTTCAAGTGAATCACGTCTTAAGACGTCTTTGACTTTTCTTGACTTTTTTCACTTACTCCACTCATACTCCCTCAAACCCTAACTCCTTCCTTCATTTCCACTTACTCTTTCTTCCTCATCAAACCACCAAAACCTAAACTCCATTTTTATCAAGCTTAGATTCGTCGCTACGCCTTCATTTCTTGCTCAAATTCACTAAGGTTCGTCTTATTCGTTCCATCTCATCTTCCTCTATCCGTTTTGTTAATAAAATTACCGTTTTTCTCGCTTTTCAATTTATCCGTCTTTCTCAAAGGTGAATTATATTCATCTTTTGTCGTCTTTGTTTAGGTGGAGACCTTCAAGAACCCGATAAGGATTTCTATCTAAAGGAGGAAGACTTAGAAATCGATTAAAGACGCATAAAGGTAACGGTGAAGGGTTACTCGATATCATTTACGTGTTTTACGTGTTTTCTATGTTAGGAATCATGTTTAGAATTTGATTAGTAAGCTTAGAAATTGTGTTGATGATGATACTTGTTGTTGTTGAGAATTGATATGAGAATTGATGATTTATGATAATAGTTGATGATGGTTGAGTTTAGAACAAAATGGAGATGTCTTGACCCAAGTCACAGTCGTGAAACTCATGTCACGAGCAAGAAACAAGAGGCAGACCAATACCCTTGCGTAACAGACATTTCACGAGCGTGAAATGTAAGTCACGGTCGTGATGACTGCAGTTTCACTACACTGACCCCTTTTCGTAAAATGATCATATCTCCTTCGTTACTTGTTTGTTTTGGGCTTGTGACCTACGGTTGGAACCGTAAGAGGATACGCTATCACCTCAACTTCTAATTTATGCATTTGCATGTCTAGAACTCTAGTTATGACAGTTTGAAGGGGACCCTTGTTTTAGTTAGTTTCTAAACTTGTTCTTTTGAGATAAGATCTATGTTTCCTATTTATTATGCTTCTTAAACTTGGTCTAATGCTTATGTATCATGTATTGATTCATGGTTATCATATTTACATTTATATAATGCCCTATTCTCATGCTTGGTGACGGTTTTTGATATGTCCCACTTTGAGTCGGTTTTTACAAATGTTACGGTTTGAGCACTATTTTGTTATGTGCTTTGTACTCTCATTCCCTTGGCTACCTCCACGTTCGTAAGGCTGGAATGTCGGAACGGGGATGTATCCTTACTGCTTAATTGCATGTGTTAGTGGGCATATGACGACGTTGTTGAGAGGCGAACGCTTTGCGTTGATCGACCCGGCCGTCAAATGTTGTATACTTGCGAGGTGGTGTCATTGGCATGTAGCGTACCGCTTGTTTTGATGCTTGTGCTCTTTTCCGCATCTTTAGTGAATTATCGACCGAATTAGGGGTACTCGGTTTCTATGATTGACCGAGTCTTGGAAGCAAAATGTCATCGCTTGTCGAATCGGAACACGTTTATTCCGAGAGTCTGGCCAGGTTTAGACTAGGACCGGGTATTTATATCGTCGTCCTACCAGGAGGAAATTAGTCTACATATACTAAATGTATTCGTGTATGCGTTTAGGGAAATGTCATCCCGTGGATGCGGTTTTAATCATTCTTGCCATGTACACGGTGCTAGTGCGTTTCATCTACCGTGAGAGAGGTCGTCTTTATATTGTATGTTTGAATGGATGATAATATGATGAGTTATTTGTGATCATCGCATGACTTGGCATGGTTTGGTTGTCGAGTCTCAATCTTATCAAACTTATACCGCTAACGGTGAGATGCAAGCCCTAGTGAGCGTATTTGGTTGCTTAAGAGTGTCTTATCCGAGTCTATCTATAGCATGATGGTTACGGATTGTACTTCATATGCTCTTATCATTATATATTGAATTGCCTATCTATCTTTATCGTATTTCACATGTATATCTATATATGCATGCTTCTACTTTTGTATTTCCTTTTATGTACGTTTAATGTGATATGGCTGGGAGAACCCGGAGTTACTCTCCACTGACTGTGGCGTTCATGTTTTTCATGGATGAACCGGTTGCTTGATTTGGATGACTTTTTGCTTGTGGTATTTTGGGTTCGGGTGTAAGCTAGCGGGCGTTGTTCCTGGAAGATTCACCTCTAGACGTTATTTTTGCTAGTTGCTAATCACTTTGACATTGTCAACCTTTTGAGAGACTACGTCTCTTGTTGTAGTATATTTCGTACTTTGGTTTGTAATATTTGACACTCCTCGTATACTTCTTTTTGCATGTAAAAAAGTTTTAAAAACATCGTATTTTCCGCTATATAAATCACATGTTTGTTATATTTTATTTCCGCATTCGCGAGGGTTGTCACAACGTCTGCCTCACTGTACAGTGTCTCCAAGAGTATTCTTGTCTCTCGTCGTTCTGCACTTCCATCATTCTCTACCCCTCCCGCTCTAAAAGTGACCTCATTTACTTCTACTGTATTATAAAACTCAATATTAAAATCTTCAAATAATTCAGGACCTTTATCCTTTGCTTCATCCAACTCATCAACATTACCGCCCTTTCTGCCTACTACACCAATTTCAGTGCCCACACCCATTGTCTCAAGACCTACATCATCAGTTGCATCTTTAGATAAATCATGCAGCACTCCAGCCACTTGTAATTCAGCGGCGCGCTCAAGGCCGTCTTCTGTTTTCGAATCACCAACAAAGTCTTTAAATTCAGGTGCATTAACAGCGGATTGTTTTAGTTGTAAAGCAATCATTTCAACATCATTCACGTATCGATTTGTGTCCTCATTGTGGAAGAATTGTTGGGTAGTTTGTGACAAGACGTGACCTACATGGTCCTTTGATCCAGAAGACAAACGTTTAATAGTGGCTGTTGCATCTGCATACCAAGAGTGGAAGGCAATTGCGTTCCTCTGAATTTGCAAATAAAGCTCATGAAGACCCTGCATGTTTTACATTAACACAACTTTGAAATAAAAGTAACACACCATTGGCATTAAAGTTACACCACTTAGTCAGTAGAATCAGAATTACACATTTTACCTTCTAGAGTAACACAACTTAGTCATTATGATTACATAATCTACCAATAAAGGTAACAATAACAAACTTTGACCGTTAAAGTTACATTTCTTCTATATTACAGTAACACATATTGAGTATATGAGTCACAAACTAATAAACTGTTAAATAAAATTGTTAAAGTTACAGTTACACAACATGTTAATAACAGTTACATAATGTATTAATCACAGATACAGTTACACACCTTATGTTTTAAAGTTACACATTAAATTGATCACAGTTACAGTTACACATCATGTAAATAACGATTACCTTTCTTCTATATTATAGTAACATGTATTGAGCACATCAATATTTATAAACAAACTTACATCCACAGCTGCAGCTTTCAACTCCTCATTTGACACCAGGAGGGAGTTCAATTTGAATAAATTTTTTGGGTCCCGCTGTGATTGAAAGTGGATGTTCTTCCCCAATAGTAATCGGAATAATTGGATGACTGACCGGCGCAGAACTGGAAATCAGAGTACAACGCGGATACTTTACCATAGACCACGATAACCGTCCCAAACCCTTGCTCTTGTCAATTTCAAATGCACACCGATCCTTTAGTCTGGCCTCGTCCCAATGCTTAATCAATGGCAAATCATGTTCACATGCCTTGCCTTTGTAATCAAACCTTTGGAAATAGGTGATCATTAGAGAGGGGATACACCCAAGCAAATTCGTAGGCGAACTAAGAGAACTTTCCGCTGCGCTGACAATCCCCTCGAGCACATACGTACACCAATCGTAATTCTTAATGGCACTAACATCTTCAACAGCCTTTAGGATCTTCAAATCGATCGAGTTATTGGACGTAGGACACAAGAACGAGGACATGCAAAATAGCACAAACAACCGGCAGAAATCATCGCCGTTTTCTGCGTCCGCCTCCAGCTCATCTAACAATTTCTGAATGGGAATAGGCGCACCAGGTTTGCGGATATTGTACCTTTCCCGCCACTTTTTTTTAAAGCCGTTGCTTCTACCGTAGACGCATTATTCCCCCGTCCAGTTTGAACAATTTCAAGCTGGTTTGGCCCATAGGGTAACAAAAAGCAATCATGTACGTCATGTTTGGAAACCGTAAACTCTTTTAGTCTACTGGTCCTGAACACGTACGACCCATCACTGAACGCATCGAGGAATGGCTGCACGTATGCAAGCGGGAAGCTGGAGAACTTCAGCTCGAGCAGTCCCCCAAACCCAATTCTAGAAAGCGCGCGCCGCTTGGCGTTTTTAAGCTTTGGGATCAGTTTAAATAGCCTCTTAGCTCTGCACTTAACATACATCGAACCTCCAGTGGGCTGTTCCGCTCCAGTGGGCTGTTCCGCTTCATCGGGTGTCATCTGCATTATATATCTAGTTATTACAAGATAAGGCAACCACCAAAACAAAACAAATGACTCAATATGTGAAATAAAGTTCGACCAAATATGATCTTGCTGCTGTGGATTAAAGGTCGTTGGATTAAAGAAGTGACACTGAGGGTTTACACTAAGATCAATTATACTGTAACAATAAATATGAATTACAGATACACAGATTATAGGGGGAAATTACATTGGGAAAACATTTAATTTCTCAATTGATAGGTATTACAGTTACATCACTTATTCATAGCAGTTACATTACCAATGCATCACAGTTACACTTCCAAGAAATACAAATTTAATGGGTGGTTTTACTGATTTGAACCATTCAACCTTGATGTTCCTTAAAGTTACATAAGATATTCATAAGAGTTACGCTACCAACGCATCAGAGTTACACTTCACACAAAAATTGGACTTCAATGGGTGGTTTTCTCAATTGATTCATTTTAGATAAAATACAAAAGTAGTATCAAAAAGGGAATATTGTTTTGACACAATATTCAATCCATTGAAGTTTGAAGATGAATACAACAAATCAAACATACAACTTGGCAATAAATATGAATTACAGATACACAGATTATAGGGGGAAATTATATTGGGAAAACATTTAATTTCTCAATTGATAGGTATTACAGTTACAGCACTTATTCATAACAGTTACATTACCAATGCATCACAGTTACACTTCCAAGAAATACAAATTTAATGGGTGGTTTTACTGATTTGAACCATTCAACCTTGATGTTCCTTAAAGTTACATAAGATATTCATAAGAGTTACACTACCAACGCATCAGAGTTACACTTCACACAAAAATTGGACTTCAATGGGTGGTTTTCTCAATTGATTCATTTTAGATAAAATAAAAAAATAGTATCAAAATGGGATTATTGTTTTGACCCAATATTCAATCCATTGAAGTTTGAAGATGAATACAACAAATCAAACATACATGATTAATGTTTAAACCCTAATACTGGAAATAATCATAAAACGGAACTAGTGTTACTCTAATTATGAACCCTAATTATGAAAATGGAAATTTAAACAACTTGTTATATCAGTTACACAAGTTAAAATATAAACTAAGGGAATGAAAAATATACCACTTACTCAAATCTATTTCACAAAAAGCAGAAAATGTTAATATTGAATGAAATACAGTTTCAATTATTATTAATGGCACAAAAAAAGTGTCAAAAACAGTTTGAATTAAAGTGTCAAACAAGGTAATATTGGATGAAATACAGGATAACAAAGGAATACAACAAAGAAAGATGGTGAAGATTACCTCGAATAACAAAGGAATTAAGGGGCGTTTGATGGAGATGAAAGAAATTAATTATGGAGATGAAATAAATCAACTATGGAGATGAAAGAAAGCAGACGGTTTGATGGAAAAGAAGAAGAAAGCAGTTTGAATTATTGAATGTTAAGTGTTGGTTTGATAGAGTGTTTGCATGAGAATAGAGGAAGTGGGGTAACGTGTAATGATGGCCTGCATGGATAACCAGGATTAAGAGCTAAGGGGATGGCTAAATGAGGGTTATCAGTTATAGGGAGGTGAGAGGTTAATTGTCATTTCAATAAAAATACAACTTGGCTGTCCTTTTCCATTTGATATCATCCGCCCATTACATTGATCCAATGGATGCAATTGGGACTCAAGGACTCTACACATACAACAGGACTCAATTGATCCTTGCTCTATATATATATATATATAGAATTAGGATCTCGTGCGAACTTACGAACTCTATCTCAGTCATTGAATAAAAGTAACCAACGTCCATGATTGAAAGCAATCTACCTCACACTCACACAAACCCAACCCCCTGACATTCAATGAAACCCATTTTCTTTCATCCCCTTCCATCCATTCATTGCCTTTCCGCCAACCACCACCTCTGACGCCGGCCAACTTAACAGTACTCCGACTACGACAACCTTGACAAACCTCCGACGCCGACAACCTTGACTTTTAGTCTTCCTTAACATTGTTCTTTTACTCTTCTGCATGCTCTCGCGCGTGCCTTTGCTCCGGCCACCACTTCCTTTCTCCGACGACTTACTCCAGTGAACTTTCGCCATCCATTTGCCGATTTCCCAGCGCATCTCCCTTCTTCGACGAGTTAATTATTTCAAATTCCTAAAAATTGTGATTATAACTATAAATCTACTGAAAAGAAAATATAAATTTGAAAAAGTAATTGTAATTATGGCTTAATCGGAACATTTGGACGCGAAATCTCTTCATCGGCCAGTTATGAGTGCACAGGTGGCGGCGAAAGCAGAATGGTGACGATAATGCGATGTTAATTTTTAAATGGTCTGAAGTGGTGACAAAATGAATCGAATGGTATGTGGTGGTTTACTCGTTTAGGCGTGATGGGTCCGGTGGTAAGCGTGGTGGGCCTGGTGGTTATGGTAATGGTGGTGGTGGTGGCTGTAACAACCCTCGCGAATGCGGAAATATAAAACATACAAGCATGTAAATAAATTTGCGGAAATACGGTATTTTAAAAACTTTTATACATGCAAGGTAGAAAATACGAGGAGTGTCAAAACATTACAAACTAAGTACGGAATACAACAAAGAGACGAAGCCTCTCAAAATGTTATCAATATCAAAGTGATTAGCAAACTAGCTAATAAACGTCTAGATGTGTTTCATCCAGGGACAACGCCCGCTAGCTCACACCCGAACCCAAAATACCACAAGCAAAAAGCCATCCAAATCAAGCAACCTATACATCCATGAAAAACATGAACGCCACAATCGGTGGGGAGTAACTCCGGGTTCTCCCAGCCATGTCACATTAAACGTACATAGAAGGAAATACAAAAGTAGAACATGCATACATAAAGATATACATGTGAGATACGATAAGGATAGATAGGCAATTCAATATATATTGATAAAAGCATAAGAGTTACAAGTCCGAATCCATCATGTGATACAAAGACTCGGGGAAGACACTCTTAGGCAACCGAATACACTCACTAGGGCTTGCATCCACCGTTAGCGGTATAAGTTTGATAAGATTGAGACTCGACAAACAACCATGCCAACTCATGCGATGATCACAATAAATCCATCATATTATCATCCATTCAAACATACCAATACATAGACGATGCCCAATCATGCAATGACCATGAATAATAAGTCATGAAATCACGCATTAAAGAACGACGACTCAAAGACGACATCTCTCACGGTAAATGAAACGCACTAGCACCGTGTACATGGCAAGTATGATTAAAAGGCATCCACGAGATAAACATTTCCATGAACACAAACACGATGACATTTCGTATATGTAGACTAATTTCCTCCTGGTAGCACGACGATAATAATACGGTCCTAGTCTAAACCTGGCTAAATTCTCGGAATAAACGTTTTCCGATTCGACATGCGATGACATTTCACATCCAAGACTCTGTCAATCATAGACGCCGAGTACCCCAAATTCGGTAGATCAATTCATGAAAGAGGCGGAAAAGAGTACAAGCCTCATAACAAGCGGTACGCTACATGCAAATAACACCACCTCGCAAGTACACAACATTTGACGGTCGGGTCGATCAACGCAATGCGTTCGCCCCCAACAACGTCGTCGTATGCCCACTAACACATGCAATTAAGCAGTAGGATACCTCCTCGTTCCGATATTCCAGCCTTACGAACGTAGAGGTAGCCAAGGG
>JAIUZE010033983.1:0-11392 GCA_022085475.1 Heliosperma pusillum | reverse complement strand
AGTAACTTCAATAGGAAATTATGTAACTTTAGTTCGATATTATGGAACTTTGAAACTGATTAATGAAACTCTAACAAGTATAGCTTTCTAACTTCAATATGAAACTGCTTAATGGAACTCTATCGCGTAGAGTGTGAAACTACATGCCCTTATATTTGAACTGTTGTCAATCATCTTGGAATGTTATAATATTACCAGACATGTAACCAGTATAGCATTCTAACTTCAATAGTAAGTTGTGTAACTTTAATTCATTTGGTATGAAACTTTAGCACGATATTATGCAACTTTAGTTACTATGAAACTGTGTAACATTAATTCATTTCGTATGAAACTTTAGCACGATATTATGCAACTTTAGTTTATATGAAACTGTGTAACTTTAATTCATTTGGTATGAAACTTTAGCACGATATTATGCAACTTTAGTAAAGAAGCGTCTTCTTTAGAATTAAACTATAACACAATGATGCAATCAAAGACTGTAACTATAACATAATGATGCAAAACACTAATCAATAAAAATGGGACTTTAAAAAGTATTTCCTGAATTAAACTTAAACAAGTACATACTGAATTACAATTCTAATTCTTCCTTGTACTAAACTAAAACACCCCAAAAATAAAATAAAAACATTTATCTAATCCTCTAACTCATCATATTCATTTTCCTCTTCTTCCTCCTCTTCCTCTTCCTCTTCCTCTTCCTCTTCCTCTTCTTCTTCATCTTCTTCGTCAACATTTTGTGGAGGACGTTCCACAAATGGATTAGGACAGTTACGTTTGTCATGATGTGCCATTTGCTTGCAGTTATTGCACATGCGTTTCGGCTTACTTGCACATGCGACAGCCTTTGCCTTATTAGACAACATCCTCTTTCCACTACCTTTGTTCATCGAAATTTTCGGTGGCAGTATTGTAATCTCGTTATTTGTAGCATAACCAAGTAATTCTTCTAACTCTTGATGCTTGGTCATTGGCGGAACTGAAGGTAGGAGTTTTTCCCTCAACTCTTTTATCAGTTTGCAAAGGTCCTCAACATGTTCCTTCTCCCGTCCAATCAGTACACCCATTGTCTCGTGTACTTCTGACCACAATTTCGTCATTTCAATCTGCTTTTTGTCAATGATATCCACATCACCCACCCCTACACACCCCTTGTGATTGCTTTTTATATCACGTAAAGCATCCTTCGTCCACCTTTTAGCAAATGATGACTCGGGTATCTTCTCCAGCCCATTATCTAAGTAAATCCATAGAATATGCCTACATGGTACACCCCTTCTTTCAAATAACTTACATGTGCAGCTACTCTCTAACGTACCTGCATCAAATTGACACAACAATGACAGTTTAGTAACTGTATATTCATACAATGCATGTCTGGTAATAATAATATTAGAGTTTCACAAGATACGTGTTAGAGTTTCATCAATTAGTTGTAAAGTTCCATAATATTGTACTAAAGTTACATAACATATTAATTAAAGTTACATAACATATTAATTAAAGTTACCAAACTTTCTGTTGAAGTTAGAATTTTATCGATATAATATGTAACTGTATTAAACAGTGTATGTAACTGTATTTAATTTTTACGCAATCCAAATAAATAGTGGGTGTATCTGTATTACCTGGGTTGTATTGTACAATGAAGTTTCGATTTCTCAAAGCATCTTTCACCGTATTCAGCTCCATGTTGTTACTTTCCGAGAACCCTTTAGAAGTTAATGTGTTTGTCGAGCACTTGTACTCTTCTTGAAATTCCTCAAAAACCGCATGTGTGAATAACCTCGCTCCGTCACTCTCTAGAGCAGACTTACTGAACAACTGAGGCGTTGATTGTCGATTTTCGTTGTCAAGTCTCTTGTGTGTATGTCTTGGCTGATCCATAGCACTTTCAAAGCGCATCCAGAATTCAACTAACGTACCACATTTGTGCTCGAACCGCTTAAAAAAACTGTTCTCACTTTCCGACCTTTGGGTAGTCCTCATGACAGCCCCCATTTTAAGATCTCTGCAGTGGGCCATCACCCACTGATTCCTTTTATCATAGCTTTCTTCAAACCAATCCCCCTTTCCAACTCCGTGTTCCTCCATGATTTCTACCCATCTACTGTCAAAGTCGGAATGCTCTAGTTCTTCGTCCCAAACGATACTATTTAATTTCTTCAAGAAATCATGGTAGTCCTTCCTCGCGGTCTTAAACTTGCTGGGTACCTTATTCATAATATGCCACATACAAAAACAGTTTCATAAATAATAAATAGAGTTACAGAATACATGGACTAAAGTTTCATAAATTGTAATTAGAGTTCCATAAAAACTAGTTAGAGTTACAGTATAGACGACTCAACAGCAGTCAACAACACACTCTAAATTGTAGTTAGAGTTTCATAAAAACTACTTAGAGTTACAATATACATGCTTAAAGTAAAAAGAAAAATATTGCAAAACTACAACATACACAAAATAATAATAAAGATTAACAAATGAATTTACCTTATTCATAATATGCCACATACAAAAAAGGTGCCTCGATGTCTTGAAAACCAGTGGGAATGATTTAATAATACCCGGGTCTTGATCGGTAATTAAGTACTCTGGTTCCTTACCTCCCATTGCAATGAGAAACCGTTTGAACACCCAATTAAAAGACTCAAAATTCTCATTTGCAATAAGTGCGCCGCAAAAAGTGACGGATCTCTTATGATTGTCCACACCTGTGAAGGGTGTGAAAATCATAGAGTATTTGTTTGTTGCGTAGGTGGGGTCGTATGAAACTGCATCGCCAAATACCTCGTAATTTGTCCTGGCAACACTGTCTGCCCAAATAGCCCAACAAAGGCTATTATCTTCGTCAACTTCATAATCAAAGTAGAAGCCGGGCCGCGTCTCGGCCATGCTCTTAAAATGATCAATGAAAAGCTGCCCATCCCTTTCATGTATGAAACACTTTACATCTCTTTGAAATTTTTTGAAGTCGTTTAAGCTAGCTCCAATATTCTCGAACCCATTCACATGCTCCTTACACATCCTGTAAGTCTTTGTCGCTCCTATTTTTAGCTGCAATGAAAACACAAAAAAAGGACGTTTTACCATAAATGTCTGATATAACAATAAAACAATGTGTCCTGCAAATGACTACGAAACATTACAATCAAAATGCTATAATATATTAATGCAACTCACCCTTGAATTAGATACGATCATTGCCTTGTGATATTTCGATATGTTTTTTGATAACTTCTGAAACTCTCTGTCCTGTATTGAAACTAGTTCATGATTGTGTCCCTCTTGGAAGCGGTCAATCATCAAAATACCTTTTCTTGAAACTAACCTAACCCTAGCTTTGCAACCAATCCTCTTAATGTTTATTTTCCTTTCCTGCAATCCGACTATGTCGTCTGTCCTTACAACGGCCTTGTAAGGAAAACCCTCCCTATTGCACACCAGCAGCTTCGACTTTATTGTCCCGTCGCGCCACTTCTTCGTTTTGTAACGCCGGACATCAAATCCGCAAGCAAGCGCATAAACCTTGTAAAACAATACAGCTTCCTCAACATCTTCGAACTCCATGCCGATGAACGGTTTGAATTCCTCCTCAACCCTTCTACAAAATCCCTCCTCACCTTCAGTTGATGCTGTATTATCGTCACCTGTAACTGAAACTTTAGATAATCAAGGATAGAAGTGTGTTGTTGACTGCTGTTGAGTCGTCTAAACTGTAACTCTAACTACTGTTTATGAAACTCTAACTACAAATTATGAAACCCTAACTACTATTTATGAAACTGTGTGTTGACTACTGATTATGAAACTCTAACTACAAATTATGAATCTTTAACTACAAATTATGAAACTTTAGCTACAAGGATAGAACTGTGTGTTGACTACTGATTATGAAACTCTAACTACAAATTATGAAACTTTAGTCTATACGAAACTTTTTATTTTTGTAACTTGAACTAGTCTGACTTTTCATTTCAACAGTCTGACTTTTTATTTTTGTAACTTCACGTAACTTTATTTAATAAAGGCTGTAACTCTAACTACTAATTATTAAACTCTAACTACAAATTACGAAACTTTAGTCTAAATGAAACTTTAAAGGTAACTTTTAGACATATACATGTAACTCTAACATTTTATAATGAAACTTTGAATTTCTGAAATTTGAACTAGACTGACATTTCATTTCAACAGTGACTTATGTAACTATAATTTATCTTCACGTAACTTTAATCAATAAAGGATATAACTCTAAGTACTATTTATGAAACTCTTACTATTTATGAAACTGTAACTCTAACTACTATTTATGAAACTCTAACTACAAATTATGAAACTCTAACTACAAGTTATGAAACTTCAACCAGTTGCTTATACAAAAAGAAATTTATCATCATCTATACCTACTTTCATTCATCATCAAATTTGTCCAGTTAATAATAATCGTTCATGATGCAAAAATTTAAACCTGGTAACCCATACATAAACTTATAAAATTATGAAACTCTAACTACAAATTATAAAACTCTAACTACAAATTATGAAACTTCAACCAGTTGCTTATACAAAAAGAAATTTATCATCATCTATACCTACATTCATTCATCATCAAATTTATCCAGTTCATAATAATCGTTCATGATGCAAAAATTTAAATCTGGTAACCCATACACAAACTTATAGAATTATGAAACTCTAACTACAAATTATAAAACTCTAACTACAAATTATGAAACTTCAACCAGTTTCTTATACAAAAAGAAATTTATCATCATCTATACCTACATTCATTCATCATCAAATTTATCCAGTTAATAATAATCGTTCATGATGCAAAAATTTAAACCTGGTAACCCATACACAAAAAAATGAAACCATAAAAATAATTACCCACACAGTTTCGTCAACAATAAAACGATTATATTGTAAAAAAAAACAATATAACAAATCTTAATTAAGAATCAAAAAATTACCATTGTTGAGCAGTATAATATGCATGTCAGCCATAACAGCTCCTTTGTGATGAAATATAAGGCTACGAAAGACGGCCTTCAGTTGAGAGAAAAAAAAGATAAGGATGTTTAACTTTAGAGAGAGAAGTAGGTTGATTAAATGGAAAAAATTGAAGCATTAAATGGAAAATGGTTTCATCAAATGGAAAAGAATGAGTGAGTCAGGGGAAAAAAAAAGGAGAAGATGAAGCATTTTTTTGTTTTCACGTATAACACTAATCAATGAGATTCTAATTATTGTGAATTTGTCAGTATTGGGAGTACAAAAAGTAGACTGCATGTAATTAATATCTAATTTCACTATTTAATTACAAAAATCTCTAATTTAATCACAACCATCCATTTCATTTAATCTAATGGTTAGTATTAGGACTTAAGGACTCAATTATGGAGGTGGACTCATTATAATTGCCTCTCTCTCTCTCTCTCTCTCTATATTATTAGTCTATAGATATATATAATTAATATATATAGATATATATATATATATATATATATATATATATATATATATATATATCTATATAGGGTCAGGATCCGGTGAGAACCACTAACATAATGAGAACCGTGAGAACCCTCACTAAATCTCCACCAAATCTTGTTTCGAAAGTTTTGTTGGATCATTTACCATTAGTTTAGTTTATTCAAGCAAAGTACTTGCAGTAATTAAACAAAATTTATTGAATATATTAAAAAAAATATGTACTTAATGTACATAAATTCAATTTGTACACTAAAATTACTCTAAATGCGTGAAAACGAGCACTAGGTGCACGAAAATTGCTACATGCATGAAAACACTTATTAGGTGCATGAAAATAACGGGCTCTAGATGCATTAAAATGAGCACCAGGTGCATGAAAATTGTTAGATGCATGAAACTGACTACTAGGTGCATGAAAATTAATAAATCGTATTTCACCTCAATTTCCGTCAGTAACTTATATTTTTTCGACCAACATGTATGTTATCTAGCCATAAATTTTTACGCCGAACCCAAAAATGTCCTTATTTTTTAAAAATAAATATCGTAGGGCGGAGTTCTCACGGTTCTCATTATCTTAGTGGTTCTCACCGGATCCCAATTCTATATATATAGAATTGGGATCCGGTGAGAACCACTAAGATAATGAGAACCGTGAGAACTCCGCCCTACGATATTTATTTTTAAAAAATAAGGACATTTTTGGGTTCGGCGTAAAAATTTATGGCTAGATAACATACATGTTGGTCGAAAAAATATAAGTTACTGACGGAAATTGAGGTGAAATACGATTTATTAATTTTCATGCACCTAGTAGTCAGTTTCATGCATCTAACAATTTTCATGCACCTGGTGCTCATTTTAATGCATCTAGAGCCTATTATTTTCATGCACCTAGTAACTGTTTTCATGCATGTAGCAATTTTCGCGCACCTAGTTCTCGTTTTTACGCATTTAGAGTAATTTTAGTGTACAAATTGAATTCATATACATTAAGTACATATTTCTTATTATAATCATTAAATTTTGTTTAGTTACTAAATGTCTTTTGCTTCAATAAACTAAACTAATGGTAAATGATCCAACAAAACTTTCGAAACAAGATTTGGTGGAGATTTAGTGAGGGTTCTCACAGTTCTCATTATGTTAGTGGTTCTCACCGGATCCTGACCCTATATATATATATATATACATATATATATATATATATATATATATACATATATATATATATATACATATACATATATATATATATATATACATATATATATATATATATATAGAAATAGGATCAGGTAAGTCCACCTTTCTTAGGTGAGTCCATGAGTCCTAATCTAAACCATTAGATCTAACAAATGAAGGGTTAAGATTAAAACACAAAAATAAGGGCTAATATAAAAGCTTCCAAATCCCACACAAACCCTAATTAGTCTTTCAAACCTTCTGTCTTTCTCTCACTTCTCTCTCTTCCTCTCATCTCTCTACAACTCCCTCCACCTTCACCATAACCGGCCACTGCCACCACCCTGGCATCCCTCGGTCGCCCTTTCCTCCGCCTACCTCCTCTTTCTCCTTTGGCCTCCTCCCTTTGCCGCCTCCTTCATCTTCCTTCTCCCTCGGCCTCCCTCTCTGCCGCCGCCTCCACGCCGCCTCATCTCCTTTTTTTTTTTTGCACACATTTGTGTCGTTGTCAGGTATTTTGTTCAAATATGGGTCGTGGGTGGTGGAGTGAAGGGAGGTAGGGATTGTGCTTTTTTTTTTTTTCTCAGATTTGTGTCGTGGTGGTTGTTGGTTTTTTTTTCCTTTTTTTCCAAATCTGAATTGGTATGGGGATGCTATGGTGGGTGGCGGTGGCGGTGGTGTGTCCTCGACGGTGAAAATAGGGTGAAATGTTAGGTGTTGGTGGTTAGTGGTGTTGTTATTGTAGGTGGTGGTAGGAGGTGGTGGTGGGAGGTTGTTGTTGTTCGTAAAGTAACATCGCCTTGTCTAAACTTAATACACTAAAAGTCGTCTTAAAGTTACATAAAGTCGTACCAAAGTTACACTCATACGGACTAAAGTTACACCAATTTGCCTAATATTTATTTGAAATTGGTGTAAAGTTACATAAAGTTGGACAGAAGTGACATAAAATTGTACTAATATTACTTCAAATTATATAAATTGAAATTAGTATGACCTTAAAAAAACTCACAAAAGAATTAAATTACACTTTTAAAAGAGTAAAGTTACATAAACTATTATTTGAAATTATATTACTACAAATTAATAAATATGATTAATTATATTGGCATAAAGTTACACAGTTTGAATGTAACTTTAGTGTTTTACTAGTGTAACGGTAATGATTTACGAATGTAACTTTAGTTTTTTTAAAGTTCTAAATTCTTTAAAATATGAAATTATAGAAGATAATTTGATTTTGAATTTCAATTTTTACTTAACCTTAGGCAAATTTTATTAAATTTTATGTGACATTGTAACTTAATTCCAATGTTACGTAACTTCTCTAAATTTTTATGTAACTTTAATCTAATGTTATGTAACTTTAGTTCATTTTTCAATCTACTAATTCGAATTTATAGAATTTATGTAACTTTAGTCAATTTTTATGTAACTTTGGTCAATTCTTGTGTAACTTTTGTTAGTTTCTGTGTAACTGTTATCAGTTTTTGTGTAACTTTGGTCAGTTTTTGTGTAACTTTGGTCAGTTTTGCTGTAACTTTGGTCAATTTTTGTGTAACTTTGGTCAGTTTTGCGCGGCCCCAACCAATAACAAAACCACCAACAGCCACCCATCAATGAAGCCCACAAACCGCCACCGCCACCGCCACCGCCACCGCCACCACAGTCACCGAATCCCGTGCTCTCTAACCCAACACAACGAACAACCACCAACAACCACTCCACCATAGAAAATATAAAAAAAAAACTTATCTAAAAAAAAAATTGAGCAGGTGGAGGGAAGAGAAGTCGGCGAGTGGAGGAAGGGAGGAGGAGGGTCGTCGGAGGAGGAGGAGGAGGGTCGTCGGAGGAAGAGGAGGAGGGACATGGAGGAGGAGGAGGAGCGCCGCAGGAGGAGGAGGAGGAGCGTCGCGGGAGGAGGATGAGCAGGCAGAAGGCGTGGTGGAGGATGGAGGTCGAGGTGGCCGACGGGGAGAGGGAAGCCGGGGAGGCCGACGGGAGAGGAGGAGTGTATGAGGGAGGCTGAGGGACGTGGTGGTAGTGGTGAGCTTGGTGGTGGTGGGTTTAAATCTGAAATTGTAGAGAGATGAGAGGAAGAGAGAGAAGTGAGAGAAAAAGTGGGTAGGTTTTGTTGAAGTGATTAGGGTTTGGTTGTGTTTTGGATGGTTTTATATCATCCCTTGTTTGTTTTAATCTTGACCTTTGATTTGTTAAATCTAATGGTTTAGATAAGGACTTAGGGACTCACCTAAATTAAGGGACTTACCTGAACCTGACTATATATATATATATATATATATATATATATAATGAGTCCATCTCTAAAATTGAGTCCATGAGTCATCATATTGGCCTTTGGATGAAGATGATAGATGGACAAGATTAAAACAAGATGAATGGTCAAGATTAAAAGAAAAATGGATGGACAAGATTAGAACAAAATGAAGGGACATGATTAGAACAAAATGGGTGAGTTTTAATGACTTTCAACTACATTACGAGTGTAACTTAAACAATTATTTTTGTAACTTCAAAATAAATTGTGATTTTGATTATACAAATTTGAATTTATGTAACGTTAAAACAAGTTTATGTGATTTTATACCTTTTATGAGTATAACTTTAGTTATTAAGAATGTAATTTCAACCTTTTTTTATTGTAACTTTAAACAAAAATGTGATTTCGACTATAAAAATTTGAATTTATGTAATTTTAAGACAAGTTTATGTGATTTTTACATTTTTATGAGGATAACTTCAGTCATTAAAAGTGTAATTTCAACCATTATTTGTGTAAATTCAAATTAAAATATGATTTCGACTATATAAATTTGATTTATGTAACTTTGACAAGTTTATATTGTTTTACACTTTTTATCAGTGTAACTTCAACGCTTATTTGTGTAACTTTATACCAAAATGTGATTTCGACTATATTAATTTGAATTTGAACTTTAGTCTTTATAAGTGAAATTTTAACCCTTATTTTTGCTACTTTAACCTAAAATATGATTTAATATTACCATTTTTTTGAGTCTTACTTTAACCGTTATTAGTGAACCTTCAATTATTATTTGTGTAACTTTAGTCATTTATGATGTAACTTTAAACTAAAATAACTTTAAACTAAAATGTAATTTATTATATTAATTTGAATTTTTTAAGACATGTTTAGGTGACTTTATTCTTTTATAGTGTAACTTTAGTCCTTTTTTTTGGTATAGTAACTTTAGTCCTTCATGACCTAACTTCCGTCATTACCTATGTAACTTTAGTTATAACAGTTTTAAATGTTGTAACTTTAATCCATAATTATGCAACTTTAGTATATAATGCTGTAACTTTAGACTCGAAAAAAAAAACACTAACCATCAACAAAAATAATAAAAATAAAGAATAAAAAACGAGATAAAAAATAAAAAATAGAATAACATAAGAAATTTAAAAAATAAAATAAAAAAAGATCTAAAAAAAAGTGAATCTGGAAAAAAAAAATAAAAAAATGAGATCTAAAATAAAAATAAAAAAACATAAGAAATATGAAAAAATAAAAAACGAAAACTAAAAACAAAAAAAAAAACGAGACCTAAACATTTATAGTGTAACTTTAATCATTTATTGTGTAACTTTAAACTGAAAAAACGAGATCTAAACATAAGAAATTTAAATTTATGTAACTAAAAAAAATTAGATCTAAATATACACTATAAAAAATTAGAAAAATAAAAAACCACCCAATAAACGAAAGGTAAAATATCAAAAAAACATAAGAAACTTTAAAAAGAAAAAAAAAAGACTAGAAAACATTTTTTTTAAAACTGAAAAAAAAAAATAGATCTAGAATGAGGGAGGAGGGAGGCGGAGGAAGAGGGAGGAGGGAGTGTTTGTCGGCGGCAGAGGAGGCAGAGGAAAGGAGGTGGACGGAGAGGATGGCGGCAAAGGAGGCTGACGGAGGGGATGCGGAGCAGGGGGAGGCGGAGCGGGGGGGAGGCGGAGCAGAGCGAGGCAGAGGCGGATCAGGGAGGTTGTGATGGTCGGTGTTGATGGTGAGGGAGAGAGGAGAGTTTTATTTTGTTAGTATGAGAGAAATGATGAGAGAGAAGTAAAATAGAGAGAGAAAGAAGATTGTGAAAATGAAAGAAAATGTGTGAGAGTAGGGTTTTTATGGGTAGGGTTTGTATGGGTTGTGATTGGTGTGTCTCACCATCTTGACCATTGATTTTGTTTTAATCTCAGCCACTCATCTTCTTAATCCAAGGGCTTGGATTAGGACTCAAGGATCCAAATATACTAAGGGGACTCATTTGAACTCACTTCTATATATATAAGAGGCTTTTTTCGAGCAATTCTATTGGTCCACATCATCTTTTTCAGTTTTTGAAAAGTATATATTTTAAGATCTTGCACATATACTGTTGTGGCTGAGGCAAGATGATAATGAATTCACAACAAATTTCATAGATATCATCATTCGTGCAGAGATACCTGATATCAATACAGAGCCGAGATTATATGAGATGGTGTCAAAATATATGATTCATGGTGTAACACCCGGAAATGTACCCTATTTTTCTAGTGAAAATATTTTACGGATACTTTTCAGCAAATTTAAGTTTTAATTTAGAATTTATTGTTTCGAGTCGAATTTGGAATTTCCGAGTTCGTATTTGGAATTTCCGCAAGATTCCATGAGAAT
>JAIUZE010033980.1:0-12569 GCA_022085475.1 Heliosperma pusillum | reverse complement strand
TTCTATGAATCTTAGAAGGTGAGATGCAAGCCGGCTAAGGTTGATAGAGTTTGGATTACCGATTGTTAACTGATTCACATGATTAAGTGTTGATTAGGGTTTGAGTTTATCATGGCCATGTTAACGGTAACCTCTGCGCTAGCATACCAGCTTCCCTACCTCGTATTATAGATTATTATCAGATTCACATGATAGCTTTCATATGCTAGGATATATGTTAGTTATTTGTTTCATAACATGAAAATCATATCGTATATGTTAAGTTTTGTATTTTCCATATACATTGCTTTTATGTTATTCATGTTTAATTAAACTCGACATTTCGTGGCTGGGAGAACTCGGAGTTACTCCCCACTTACTGTGGCTTCCGTGTTTATATTTAATGCGGTTGGCAGGTTTGTGATGCATACTTGGGGTACATTGACGAGCTAGCGAGCGAATTATTTACCTTGGACCTATATTCGGTTCTTAGGATTGTATATTATTATACACTCTTTTATTTCTGTATTTATACGGGAGATATGTCTCCCGTTTCAGATATTTTTTATTGTATAATATTATTTCCGTATTTGTTATGAACCTTTTTATTTAAGACACCTTCTTATGATGAATATATTTAATAGTAGGTTCCGGTTTTAAAATGTACCGATTTTCACTAAAGTGAACCTATTAGAAACGTATTCTCAGCTTTTATTTATTTAAATAATTTTTTTCTTTCCGCAAATTTGAGGGTGTCACAAAAATGGTAAGTCCGTAGATGAGACTACTTATCGAGGTATGATTGGTTCTTTATTATATTTAACTGCAAGTAGACCTGACATTATGTTCAGCGTGTGTGTCTGTGCTAGATTTCAATCATGTCCTAAAGAGTCACATATGATTGCAGTTAAACGTATCTTGAGATATTTAATTGGTACATCTAATTTATATTTGTGGTATCCACTTGAGTGTAATTTTGATCTAGTAGGATATTCAGATGCAGATTATGCAGGATGTTCCTTAGATAGAAAAAGTACCTCTGGATTTGCCACGTTTGTTGGACCATGCATAATTACTTGGGGCTCAAAGAAGCAAAATTCGGTTGCATTGTCTACTGCAGAAGCCGAATATATCGCTGCAGGATTGGTATGTTCTCAACTACTTTGGTTAAAGCAACAACTATGTGATTATGGTGTTAATGTTGGTTGTATGCCTGTTTTTTGTGATAATACGAGTGCTATTTTTATTTCTAAAAATCCAGCTCAACATTCTCGTACTAAGCATATAGACATTAGACATCATTTTTTACGTGACCATGTAGAAAAGGGCAGCATTAAACTCGAATTCTGTAGTACTGAAAATCAATGGGCTGACATTTTAACAAAGGCGTTAGCGAGAAGACGTTTTGAGATTTTGCGGTTGGAAATTGGTTTAATCCGTAGCAATTAAATTCGTCATATTTATTTTATGAACCTGTGTGACTGGCTAGAATAAGACGAGATTGTATGACTGTGTCCGCATATATCATTGTTAGTATATTTGTGTTTAATATAATATATTTTACGTGAGTATCTTGCATATTAAGTGTTTTATGGAAATTGAATTATGAACTTCATATTTGCCAAAAACCTATCTTATTCACTTTCCTAATTGAACCAAAATTCTACCCATGTACTCTAGTTGGCCGAAAATTCTCAACCAAAATACCTTACCATATATTTTTATTTACCAAATCTCATCCTTACCATATCCCTAAAATTAATTACCTAAGATTCCTTTTCCTACCCAAATTCAAAAAAAAAAAAAAAAAAAAAAAGGGGGAAAATAGGACTCTTGAGCCGGCACCCTATTTACTCAAGTACAAAAGGTCCAAAACCCAACACTTCTCATAATCACCTATCACTATCACCATCAAAACCTTCACCAAATTTTTTTTCTTTTCTTCCTCACGGCACACCACAACAACAAAAAAAAAATTACCAAACACCTTCAAGCTTCATCAATGGCTTCCACAAGATCAAAAATTACCAAAACCCCAAACCCCAAAACTCCAAAACCTAGCATTCCCACTAATCCTTCTCCTAACCCAAAACAAAAAACACCAAATATGACCCAAACCGAGTCGGGTTCGGTCCTTGAGGGTACTAAGAGAAGAAGATTAAATAAGGGAAAGACTAGAGTTCAAGAAGAAGCAATGACGGATTCCGCTGGCACGGTTCCCGAGGAGAACCCACGGACACTGGTCCGAGACTTTTCGCCTCAAGATACGGCTTCCGGGCTTGAGAAGCTTCGTTTAAGGAAAGATGAACGAAAGCTAGTCAATCGGGTTGCTAAGTACGGTATACATGGAGGTCGTAACTATCCGAAAGAATGGTGTGAAAAATATGAGGCTTTGGGATTTTTTAACGACTTTCTTAATTTTCAAGGATGGGAAACCGTGTCACGTTTTTCGGGTCCAGTTTATCCGATTGAGGTAATTCAGTTTTTCGCTTCTGTTTCTTTAACTTCTGGAGTGTTGAATGCCGTTGTTAATGGCCGACCAGTTTCGGTCACCATGGCTGACTTTTGTACTCTGTTTTTGGTTCCTGATGATGGAATCAAAATTGACCCGAGTAAGTCATGGGACGAATTATCGGACCCGGCTAAGTTGGAGGTGAAAAGGTATTTTGATGATGGGGCTACTTTATCTAGTTGTGTTTTGGCGGGGAATGTGTCCCCAAAATTGAAGTTTATGTTGAATTTTTTGTGGAACACGGTTATTCCGCGTCGGGGAGGAAGGGATAAATTTTCTTGTTATGAGATGATGGTTGTCAAAAATTGGTTGGAGGGTCACCGGGTCAATCTTGCCTTCATTGTATTTTCTCGTATTTCACAAACTGCTTTTTCGGTAACCGAGGACAAAATTTATTCGACCCTTGATTTACCATACGGGATGTGGGTGTCACGGCTACTTGAGTCGAAAGGGGTTGTTGATTTGGATAGTTATGGTGTTACCTTAAAGTATGATATGTGTGATACGTTCTTGAAATTTATGAAATTGGAGGCTTGTGGTCCGGAATTAATGTTTATGACCAAGGGTGGTTCGGGTATGGTGAAACCGGTCGTGGCTGACTTTTCGGGGATCGAATCTAAGTTGGATGTTTTTATGGGAAGAGTGATGGAGCGCCTTGATGCGAAAGATAAGAAGATTGATGCGGTTGTTGACAAATTTATCAAAACCGTGGCAATGGGGTCCACTAGCTCCACCCGTGACCATGGTGGGTTGGGTGTGAGTAGTGAGTTGAGGTCTTGGATGACGGGTGTTGATGGTTGCCTAGCCAAATTAGAGAGGAATGTTGTCGATATTCGACAAGAGATGTTTAGGAAAAGGGATCGGATGCAACTCTTCGTGAGCCAAGGAGGTGCATTGGTGAAGAGCGGTTCGGAAATGCGTGAGGGGATGCACACTAATTTTGATGCGACGGAGGCTCTTTCTTTGAAGGTTCGAAACTTCGATGTTTGCCTCACCGCCCAAGCTAATCATGTGTCGATGTGCCTTGATCGCCTTTCTACTCTTGAGTACCGCACCCGACCCGACTACATTAACCCCAACATCATCCGACAACCCAAAATGCCTTGATCTTCTTACCTTAGCTTGTTTGTTTCTTAAACTACTTAACCATTCGGCCCATTTTGGCTTTTTATACTCTATTCATTCGGCCCAAATGGCAACTAACAATATTATTGTGGTTTGTAGTTTTTAATTGACATTTGATATTTGATTTTGCATGTTACATATCGTTTAATATTGTGTATTTTGCATATTTATTTCTTGCCTTGGAGTATGTTATTCTAGTCATTTTATATCCTTGTTCTTGTCTTTTCAATGATGCCAAGAGGGGGAATAAATGATATGATTTGAGTCTTTGCTTAAGCTTGCTCCTTGTCAAGACTCGTTATCTCTTAAAGTCTTTCAAGTTATAACTTTGGCTAAGTTGTTATGTTCTTGCGATCAAAGTTGCTATAACTTTGGAGTGTTTTGTTGAGGGGGAACCATACTTAGTCACAATGTTAAGAGAAATCATAAGAGACTTGTCATCATCAAAAAGGGGGAATTTGTTGGACCTATTTTATAGTTTTGATAATGACATATGTTTCATTAATAATGTGATTTACTTGATATATCATATGCGTGTAATTGTGTGCTTTAGTCTTATTATAGCTAGCAACAATTATGAGAAGAAAGATCAAAGCTATAAGAACTTCAGGCATAACTTTGACAAAGACTGTGAGACAAAATTATAACAACTTCAGGAATAACTTTGGAAGTTTACATGGAAGTTATAGATACTCAGTCATAACTTTAAAAAAAACCGTTTCAAGTAAGATCTACCTCAAATAACACAAGACTCAAGATGGAGGGTCTTTGTGATCAAGATGAAGAGATGATCCGTATACTGAAGATCTTTGTGAAGATTAGATAGTACAGGTCGTCATTCTGTAACTATTCCATTCGAGAGATTTTATGTTCAAAGTTATAACTTTAGCCTATAACTTTGGATGATAAATGTTGATGCATGATTTTGGAAATAAAATATTTTAAATGTTTTCAAAAGTGAAAGAGTATTTTTATATTTATCAAAAGTTATAATAGAGAATGTATTTATGAGATTCTATTGTTAGTAATACAACTTATGGGTTGTCATGCTACCTAGGGTTTCTAATATATTCTATCTCAATTTGTTCTTAACCAAATAAGCCCACCTAGGGTTTGAGTCATCTAGGGTTTTGTGTAAACCAAGGGATTGTGCCACCTAGGGTTGCGTGCCTCCTAGGGTTTCGTGAGACTAGGTATTTTGGCCTCCTTAAATTGTTTCCCTTGTTTACTTAATCTAGGATTCTACTATATCATTACAACAATATTTTGAGATATTAAAGATAAATATATTTCTAAAAGATAAACCAAATAATATTTTGAGATAAAGATATTTCTAAAAGATAAGCAAATATTATTTTATGATATTAAGGATAAATATCTTTCTTAAATATTAAGCTAGATTTTTAGATCTACTACTTCTATTACTATAAATACTCCTTCACATATTATTTTGAAATATACGAAATACACACAGATCACACGACACATACATACTTGTGATTATTTTCCAAAATCGTTTTAAAGCAAACCTTTGAGCAAAATATTTATTATTTTTAGTGTTTGTTTTTTCAAAAGAATCCTGCATCAATTATTATCAATCGCTTGAGTGAAATACGTTATTGGACAATAGTACATCATTATAAGCTTAAAATTCTTTAACGGGAATTTGTGTGAGTTATATTGTACTTTCTTATTAACGTAAGATAATATAGAGTATTTAACGATACTCACCTTGAGTTATAATCATAGTGTTGATTATACGAGTGCGTTGATAATTTTTTGTAATTCGTAGAAATGTACTAAGAATTATTAATCGAGAGTAGTGGACGTAGGTTTCAACGTGTGAAACTGAACCACTTCAAAAATCCGTGTGCCTCTCTCTACTCTCTTTACTTTTTGTTATTTCGTTACTTGTGCTTACTTTGATTAATTGATAAGTTGATTTTAATCCATAAGATCAAATAATTAATTACATATCATATAAATCGAAAACGTGGGGCTAGTTTTTAATACTCAATTCCCCCCCCCCCCCCCCCTTCGTATTCGATCAATAGACTCTACACATGTATAGGGCGAGAGCTTTGACTTGTTTGTAGACGCGCGAGATAGGTCAGTTGGGACTACCTAGGGTGAATGTTTGACCTAGACTCGAACCAAGGCCTGTCTCTCATCGAAAGATGGAGACATACCTAAACTTCACCCTTCGTTCTTTCTTCATTTTGTGACTAGACTCTACCCCTCCTACTTGGGTCACCCCGAGACCCTAGCCTCTTCTCTATTTGTGTTTGCCTTTGTTTGTTACTTTTAGTTTATGTTCGTAGTTTAATTCATGAGCTTAAGACTATCATTCATCTTATTGTTTCGACTAGACTGGAACTAGACATGGATTTATAAACTAACCCTACCATCCTTGCAAATCGACCTCGACTTATCTCCCTGCATATACCACTTACTTACTCGAGGACGAGTAATATTAAGTGCGGGGTGATTTGATAAGCTACTATTTTGCTGCATTTTCCCCTCTTTTAAGTTGCATGAAATATACTAATTATGCCTGTCTCCCTTTACGTTTTTGTTTGAATCTTGATATTTTTTGCTTTTATTGATTATTTATGGAAATTGAGTTAAAGAAGCAGGAAATGAACTTAGGAAAGGGAAGCGATGCGAGACAACTGACGAAGACGGTAAAGGGAGCAAGGTGGGCTCCCATCTAACTGCTCAGTCGCTTGCTAACCGGCTGGTGGCTGGTGCACCACTACACCCCCATATTCTCTCCTCTGCTCTTCCCGCAGGGAAGCCAACCTAAGTGGACCTCTAGTTGGCCGACCGCCTGCCTGCCAACCAGTTGGTGGTCGGCTTTTGTTGTTTTTGCCCTTTTCTTCTGGTGGGCTCGACGCCAACTGTTGGTTGGTGGTCGGCCGACCGACCCTGGATCCTCTGAAGCGTGTTTCATTTCTCTCCCTTGTGAAGACCCATGCCTTGTAATAGATTAGTATAAATTAATTATTAGAGAGATATTTTGAGGGGATTATACCCATCTTATGAGACCCATATTATAATTAAACCTTTGCTTTAGGTTAGATTATATTATATTATTTTAACCTTTTTATTAATCTTCCCTTAAAATTAGTCTTTAGTTTACTTTAATCTTATAAGGGCTCGCTTGGAATGGAGGTAGTTATTACGGGAGTAATAGAAGCTAAAACAAGATCAAATGAAAGGAGATTGGTGGTTTGTGGAGGGTGGAGGGTGGAGGGAGAAGGTGAGTGAGGAATTATTACCTTTATATGGAGGTAATGCATTACTTAGGGGGGAGGTAGGGAACTTTTAATTCCTTAATGGAGGGACTATTACACTATAATCCCTCATTTCTATCTCCAACCCCTATTACTCTCCTCCATTTTCTAGTTCATTTGAACTCTATTACTCCCGTAATAATTACCTCGATTCAAAACAAGCCATAATAGTTAGACTAATTTGGGACCGCCGTTATATGTATTTGACCTTTTCCTTCACTATGTTGTTATAGTTAGCCGTTTAGTCGAGTAATTGAATATGAATATTACTCTGATGAGATATAAAACTTTCAGCTCCTGTGTTAATTTTATCTATCATTTCAAGTGCAATTATGATGACGTTGTCCTTATTGATTTATATAAATAGGATTATACCTACAGTTGTACAATAATATTATACAACCAATCTACATCTAACTGAATTTATGTGTATTTTTTTGAGTTTATTTTTCAAATGTTTTAATAGATTAACTCAAATTGTACAATAAAACTCGTAATATTTAATACTCCCTTCGTCCTGGTGAATTGTTGTCATTTCATTTTGGCACAAAGACCAACGAAAGAGTGGGAGGCCGTTTGTGGTTCCACTTAGTGGATGACAAGTGGACAATAGTCCCATTGAGTGATCAAATTACTCATGGAAAACCTTCTAATATAAAAGGGACAACAATTTACTAAAACATCATAAAAAGAAATAGAATAACAATTGATCGGGACAGAAGGAATACAAAACTATGAACCTTTATTACAAAGGATATAAAATACACTATCAATTGTACTCCAACGAGGAGTAAAGTCTCTGAATCGATTGTGTTGAGACTATTTCTAGATTAGATTGGTTGATAATGCCGTAAGACAAATTAATCTTATTGTTAATATAATGTGTGTCTCTTAAGTTTTAATCTTATAGCTATGGAAGCTCAATTAATCGTTCAGAGTTGCACAAGAAGATCAAGAGATGAATATCGTCATTGTTAGAGTCATAGTGTTGTATAAGAGATCATTAAACTCGATTCATGCTAAGTACTTCAAAATTGATAGTGACATGTCGTTGTGGTTTCTGACTCTTAAATATTTCGAAAATATTTAACTCTTGAAAATAGATTTCCAAACTTTTAATCAACATTTTACATTGCTAAAATTCTGGTTTGATCATTATAAAATGAAAGAAAGCTTTGTGTGTCTTGGAGAAGAGGTAGCTTGCACAAAAAGACACTTGCCAAAAATGGGTTGCTTACTTTTTCTATATTTGGTCACTACCATTTATACTCTTTCTTGGTGAAAAAAACTACCCTTATTTGTCTAAATGTGTGCTGCAAAATTAAGGTGACTAGTAAGTTAGATTACTTGTGCAAGTAATTCATTTTGCTTGCATAAGGGGTCATGGTTTCTTGTGCCTTAATTGACCTTCTTATTTGTTGTTCAAGCTTCAAATCTTTAATATTTTTTAACACTTGTACTTCATTGTAGTGTGTTATTTTTAGTGTGAAGTATACTCTATTTTACATTTTAAATACCATACTTATTTCATTTGAACAAGTGTGCAACAACAAAGATTTATAAAAAAAAAAACTTTCAGTTTTATTGAGTAAATTATCTTTGCAAAACCGTTTAACAGTTCTTACTTAATTGTTTTGCAAAATATTTTTATTAAGTCTTTTAAGTTCGGTTTTTACGGTTCGGTTAATTATGAACACCCCTACTGACAGTGACATGTCGCTGTGGTTTCTGGCTCTTAAATATTTCGAAAATATTTAACTCTTGAAAATAGTTTTCCAAACTTTTAATCAACATTTTACATTGCTAAAATTCTGGCTTGATCTTTATAAAATGAAAGAAAGCTTTGTGTGTCTTGGAGAAGAGGTAGCTTGCACAAAAAGACATTTGCCAAAAATGGGTTGTTTACTTTTTCTATATTTGGTCACTACCATTTATGCTCTTTCTTGTTGAAAAAAACTACCCGTATTTGTCTAAATGTGTGCTGCAAAATTAAGGTGACTAGTAAGCTAAATTACTTGTGCAACTAATTCATTTTGCTTGCATAAGGGGTCATGGTTTCTTGTGCCTTAATTGACCTTCTTATTTGTTGTTCAAGCTTCAATTCTTTAATATTTTTTAACACTTGTACTTCATTGTAGTGTGTTATTCTAAATGTGAATTCTGGTTGCCCGAGGTATCTTTCCTTGGTCATGTCATTTCAAAAGACGGTGTTATGGTCGATCCAGCTAAGATTGAGGCCGTGGTGGAATGGGAGAGTCCGAAAAATGTGTCCGAGATTCGGAGTTTCCTTGGTTTAGCGGGTTATTACCGTCGGTTTGTGAAAGATTTCTCTAAGTTAGCAAGACCGATGACTCAATTGCTAAAGAAGGAAGCAAAGTATATTTGGACCGATGAATGTGAAAATGCCTTCTTGGAATTAAAGAAGAGATTGACTACCGTACCGGTGTTGACTTTACCAGATGATGAAGCTGATTATGATGTCTATTGTGATGCTTCTAAGCATGGTTTGGGATGTGTCTTAATGCAGAATAGAAAAGTCATTGCATATGTTTCTCGACAACTCAGGGTTCATGAAGTGAACTACCCGACTCATGATCTTGAGTTAGCAGCTGTGGTGCATGCATTGAAAACTTGGAGACACTATCTTATTGGAGTTCATTGTCGAATCTATACCGATCATAAAAGCTTGAGGTGCATCTTTACTCAGAAGGAGTTGAATATGAGACAGAGAAGATTGTTAGAGTTAGTGAATGATTATGATGCCGAGTTAATTTACCATGAAGGAAAGGCAAATGTTGTGGCAGATGCATTGAGTAGAAAGACTAGTCATTCATTGAATGCTCTTAGTACTTTACCCGATGAACTGGTAACAGAATTTCAGAAACTTAAGATACAGTTTGTTGGGAAAGGATTCAATTATCTTGGTGCTTTGACTGCGGAACCCAATTTCTATCGAGAAAATCGTACTTATCTACCGGAGGATGCTCCTTTCATAGCCATACGAGCAAAAATCCTACTTGGGCAAGCTAAGGATTGTGTGGTGGATAATGATGGTTACCTTCGTTACCACGGTAGAATGTATGTTCCGAGAAGTGCCGAGTTGAGAAAGAGAATACTTGATGAAGCTCACCTTTCTCCTTATTCTATTCATCCTGGCGGTGACAAAATGTATAAAGATTTGAGACCACAATTTTGGTGGCCTAGGATGAAGAGTGAAGTAAAGGAGTATGTTAGTAGATGTCTTACTTGTCAAAAGGTGAAGATCGAACATCAAAGACCCGGAGGTTTACTGCAACCTTTGGAAATTCCTCTTTGGAAATGGGAGTCTATTTCTATGGACTTCGTGATGGCTTTACCTAGTACTTCTAGTGGAAAGAATGCCATCTGGGTTATTGTAGATCGTCTAACCACGTGTGCCAGATTCGTGCCTATCAAAGAAACTTGGAAGATAGATGTCTACCCGTCTCTATGTTGATGAAAATTTATGATAATTTAATATAATTATTTTGAATTTATTTGGAATTAAAGAGTAGGTTATACGGTTTAAACCCGAACTTCATTTAACTATTCCCGAGTCAACTTAAGTCCCGAAACAAACCCAAAACCCGACTCCTACATGTGCCACACGCCCCAAGGCACCTTTTTCCCCCATTTTAGGGCTTTTGATTACTTTTGATTAAACTAATACAAATATCTAAGATATTTGTAACTTTATCGATCTGTCAACTTAAATTCCGCAACAAATCGCTTAAACCCGGACCCGACTTCTTCCTCCTCCACACGCCTCTCCCTCTTGTCCCTTAGGATTAGATATTTTCATTTCTTTTTATTAAACTAACATAATATCTAATAATATCTAGATATCTACCATAATATCTAAGATATTTATAAAACCCGAGTCAATCCCATAACAACAAGTTCAAAACCCGACTCCCGTTAATCCCCTATATTACACGGTCCAACCTCCCCTCTTACTCACTAATTATCTTTTTATTTTACATTAAATCAACTTAATATCTACCTAATGCCTTCTTTAATATAATCACAATTGTTCTTCATGTTCTTGATCGTTCTTGAGCAAAATCGTCACAAAACCTTTGTTACTTGGCCAAATCCGTTCTAAATTATATTTCTAGAGTCTCCTCTCCGCTCTTCATCTCCGTGTACGTTTCATTTTCAATTCCGACAAAATCGTTTTCAACCCTTTAATTGTTGAAATCAAGTTTTAATACTAATAATGTTATTTTTGTCATTTCTTATAGGAGAAGATTATGAAGACGAGTTTGGTGACTCGTATATTTTAGAAGAAGATTATTAGACGGGTTTTTAGGTCTTATTTTGGTGCTATTTGGTTTTGTGCTAGCTAAGGTAACGATTACCGAGTTACTCGACGAATTAATGTCACATTTATTTTTGTTATTTACGGTTTTAAGTAGTAACATGCTAGGTTGTTATTATTATTAAGTTTTATGAGTTTTTAACATATTTAGTGTTTTTGACATGTTGGATGATTTGTTCATAATCATAATTTTAGTATGACTGATGGTTGCATTGGTTGTTAAAATGGATGGTTGTTAATTAAAACATGTTAGAAATAAATTTGGGGTTGTTGTTGGTGGTGGCCGTGACTGGTGGCCGAGAAACAGGCCTGGCAGGCCCGGTTCAGGCCCGGCTGCCCGGTCTTGGTTGGCCCGTTAATTGGCCCTTTGGGCTTGTGTCGATACTTGATTGTTTTGTTGTTGTTTTGACGTGTTTTAAATATGTTAAGCATGCGGGAAATATTAAGAAACGATTTTAGAAATGGTTGACCAAAACAGGCCCAAACCAGGCCCCTGGGCTCGGTCTAGGCCCGGTTCAGTCTCGGCCCGGTCCAGGCTCGGCTGACCCGTGAGCCCTCCTTTGGGCTTGTGACGGTGTTTGAGTTTATTGTTATTATTATGTCATGTTTTGTAATATTTAGCAAGTGGGAAATTTTAATAAGTAAATTATTTAATTAAACGGTTTTCATAATATTATTATTTCTCACATGTTAGAAATTATAGCATGAGACAAAGGATAAATATAAGTTTAATCTTGATATCCCTTAAGTCACGCGGTGAAAGGGATTTCGTAAGATATAATTACACAAGCGTTAGAAAGAAAAATTGGAATAAAAATAGGATGAAAATAATATGATAGTCGTATGTCAAGACCTGATAAATGCGCTAAGACCTAGGTTCTAGCGGTTAGTGCCCAAACGGGTGTCAACTTGTATGATCTAGTCAGCCCCGTTTTGACTGATGACCCGTCGCGGACGGGGTTCGGGGATTTGTCTTCAGGTAAAGTTTTATTTAATGAATGAATGAATGAGCCTTAGTTGATATGAGGCGATATGATATTTGAATGTGATTTATATGCAATTAGTAACATGATAGGAAGTTTTTCCCGTGACTGTTTAATTGTATGATATATGTCGTGTTGACTAAGTATTCATAGAGAATTATGATTATATGGCGTGTTGACCATTCTAATTCTAAATGAGTACCTTAGACCATGACATTGATAGACCTTACTATCTTTAACGAGTATATAGTTCACAACTTGATAGCTTTTGTGTTACTGGCCTGGGATTTTGATACCAAGCCGGGGCATGGCTGCCTTATTGCTTCCACTTTGGG
>JAIUZE010033979.1:0-11365 GCA_022085475.1 Heliosperma pusillum | reverse complement strand
GATTGGATATTTATATCGTCGTCCTACTGGAGGAAATTAGTCTACATATACGAAATGTTAATCGTGTATACGTTCAGGGAAATGTTTATCCCGTGGATGCGAATTTAATCATACTTGCCATGTACACGGTGCTAGTGCGTGTCATTTACCGTGAGAGATGTCGTCAACATATTGTACGTTTGAATGGATGATTATATGATTGATTATTTTTAATCATTGGATGACTTGGCATGGTTTGTTTGTCGAGTCTCTATCTTACCAAACTTATGCCGCTAACGGTGAGATGCAAGCCCTAGTGAGTGTATGGTTGCCTAAGAGTGTTATCCCCGGGTCATTCAATAATATGATGGTTACGGATTTGTACTTCATATGCTCTTATCTTTATATATTGAATTGCCTATTTATCCTTCTCGTATTTCACATGTATATCTATATATGCATGCTTCTACTTTTGTATTTCCGTTTATGTACGTTTAATGTGATATGGCTGGGAGAACCCGGAGTTACTCCCCACTGATTGTGGTGTTCATGTTATTCATGGATGAACAGGTTGCTTGATTGGATGGCTTTTTACTTGTGGTATTTTGGGTTCGGGTGTGAGCTAGCGGGCGTTGGCCTGGATAAATCACCTCTATACGTTGTTTAGCTAGTTTGCTATTAACTTTGATATTGGATAACATTTTGAGAGACTACATCTCTTTGTATTATTTTATACTTTGGTTTGTAATTATTGACACTCCTCGTAGCTTTCTATTTGCATGTAAAAAGTTATAAAAATATCGTATTTTTCGCAATATAAATCACATGCTTGTTATGTTTAATTTCCGCATTCGCGAGGGTTGTCACAAATATTAGTATATATTACTACACTAGTATTACTTTGTAAATATTAGTATTATGAGATTTTAGTGAGAAGATGAGTTTTTAGAGAGATGTAGAAGAAATAAGCAAGAATGAATTAAGAAGAAAAATGAACAACAATTAGCCTTTTATAGGCACATATAGCCGGCCCCTACGTGCAATTGTAGGTGATTTTTTTTTTTATTCTCATGCAAGGTGGTGGAGTGTAGTGTTTATTGAAATGATTTTGGTATACTATTCATGTCATAATCACTTGGTGACTTGTGAGCATGAATAAGAGCAACCATCATCACCCTCCACTACTACTATGACCGGCCACATATGGCCTTTTATGGTCCATTTTGATTTTTGATTTTGTTTCACAAATACCTATTCATCATATGCTTAATTATCTTATATAATTAAGTATTAATTTGATCATATAAAAATTATATGACAAAAATTAATAAACAATATGTACTTAACATTTAAGTGATATTTTACCATTATATCAATATATAATGGATCCCACAATGCTTAGTTAATTTATTTTACAACTCCTTGTAAATATAATTAACTTATTATCTCTACCTCAAAATATATGTAAAACCTCAACTAATTTAGTAAATTAACGATTAATTACTAAGTTAGATCTTATTTAGTCATATAAAAAAAGATATAAATTTATTAGTCAATTATTGCATAATTGAAAAATAAACTTAATCAAATTTGAGTTCTTAACTCAATTTCTAATAATTAACTCTCGTACATATCAAATATTTTAATGGACTAATCAACGGTATCATATACAAATAATTAGTTACTATTTGGATTTTATCCTATAGGTGTGACCGAAAGGGATCAGTTGATCACCGCCGTCATACGACAATAACGTCAAACTCTAGTCAACCAACCGTTATTGATTTACGTTAATCAACTGACTAATCATATATATATAGTCAATAAATATCTCAACTATATTCCTTAATAAGACAAGTGTGCGTCACCAATTCTCTTGTCTCTTTATCACATCTCCTACTCAACGCAACGTGTCTTTCAGGTCGCACTTGCAATTGATTATATCTAGAGTTGTTATCTCTATATGGAGAGTAACTGTCTGACCGGAAAATCTACTATAGATCCCATTCCAAGCGTGGCCACGCATTTACAGTAACTACTCCTCGAGTGGCCTGAAGATGTTTGTACCCAACGTGGGTGGACAATTCATGTTGACTAATCTCACCATGACCCAGAAGATGTAGATCGGCCTCCTTTCACGGTACGACCAAGAACATCAACCAAAACCTAATCGGAAACTGCACCGACTTAGATAGACGGTAGCCATTCAAAAGAATCGACTCATAGAAATAAGATAGAAGACCCTGCCACGACCAGGCATCAATTAATTGATTTAAGGGTCTCCACAAAGGTCACTGTCCGACAGAGTGTCATACAGTTTGTCTTTATAATCGACCAGTCATCTCCATGACCTCATGGTGCTGAACCAACCATCGATCGCCTTACAATCTAGTCACTTCGAGACGTCACCTCATTGAGTGACTAGGGACAAAATACTAAGTTCGTCTTATTCACTTGAATAGGGTCCAACATTGTCTTACAATCTATTCGGATAAACAAAGTATTAAATTTAGTCAAACTAAATAAAAGAGTTTATAATAAAACTCCAACAATGAATGCAATTATCATATATGAAATAATTAATACAACATTCAATTATTACATATTACATAATCTAAAAAAATTCTGGTACTCGTCTCAATCCCATTGTGACGATATGACCATCATGCTTAGCCTTTGATAAATGCTTGGTTAAAGGATCAGCAATGTTATCATCTGTCCCAACCTTACAAATGTCAATTTACTTTCTATACACGTAATTTCTAATTACATGATATTTCCTAAGTACATGTCTAGACTTATTACTAGACTTGGGCTCTTTTGCTTGAAAGATAGCCCCACTGTTATCACAATAAATCGTGATAGGATCTTTGGCAGTAGGGACTACCACTAGTCCTTCCAAAAATTGCCGGATCCACACAGCTTCCTTTGCAGCTTCAGACGCTGCAAGGTACTCTGCTTATGTTGTAGAATCCGCTGTAACGCTTTGCTTGAAACTCTTCCAGCAAACAGCTCCTCCATTCATCATATAAACATAGCCGGATTAGGATTTCATATTATCCTTATCTGTCTGGAAACTGGCACCTGTGTAAACCTTTTTACGTAACTCAGTCTCACCTCCAAACACTAAGAACTAATCTTTGGTCCTTCTCAAGTACTGAAGGATGTTCTTTACGGCTATCCAGTGACTCTCACCTGGATTTGCTTGGTAACGACTTGTCATGCTCAAAGCATAAGCAACATCGGGACGAGTGCACATCATAGCATACATGATTGATCCAACAGCGGATGCATAAGGGATCAATTTCATGCGTTCAATCTCCTCGGGTTTGGTAGGGCGCTCTTATTTGCTCAAAGTGATCCCACTACTTATAGGAAGAAAGCCTGTCATAGAGTCTTTCATGTTGAACCGATCAGGAATTTTATCAATATAAGTTTCTTGACTTAATGCTAGTATCCTTTTAGATCTATCCCTATAAATCCGGATACCTAAGATGCGCTCGGCCTCTTATAAGTCTTTCATTTGGAAATGAATTGCTAGCCACTCTTTCACAGAAGTGAGCATTGGTATATCATACCCAATGTGTAGTATGTCTGTCATCTACATACAAGACTAGAAAAGTTACTTTACTCCCACTAAACTCCATGTATAAACATGGTTCCTCGACACTTCGAGTGAAACCATTTTGTTTAATTACATGATCGAAACGATGATTCCAACTCCTGGATGCTTGTTTAAGACCATATATGGATCTCTTAAGTTTGCATACCTTCTTAGGGTTTGATGGATCCACAAAACCTTCAGGTTGTGTCATGTACACTTCCTCTTCTAGAATCCCATTCAAGAAGGCGGTTTTGACATCCATTTGCCAAATCTTATAATTATGAAATGTGGCAACCGCTAAGATAATCCTTATGGATCGAAGTATGGTGACTGGGGCAAATAATTCGTCATAGTGAATACCATGAACTTGGGTGAAACCTTTTGCCACCAATCTAGCTATGTAAACATCATTATGTTTATCTATGCCACTTTTGATCTTATAGATCCACTTGCACTGAAGAGGTCTTACCTCCTTAGGTAAATCAACCAAGTCCCATACTTGATTGTTGTACATAGAATTCATTTCGGATCGCATGACTCCTAACCATAGCTTTGAGTCGGGACTAGAAATGGCTGCTTTGTAGGTAGTAGGTTCATTACTTTCAAAAGGTAATACATTATAGTCACCACCTTCCTCTATAATACCAAGGTATCTATCAGGTTGATGACTAATTCTGCTTGACCTTCAAGGTTCCGAAGGAATTATGACCGTGTCAGACGAAGAGGGAATGTTTTTCTCGTTTTCCTATACGTCCTTTTCGGTTTGTGGCTCTTGGACTTCATCAAGTTCAAATTTTCTCCCACACTGTCTTTTAGAAATAAAATCATTTTCTAAAAAGACTGCATCACGAAACACAAACAGTTTGTCCTCGTGTTTATTGTAGAAGTAATAACCACGTGTTTCCCTTGGATATCCTACAAATAGACATTTGTCAGATTTGGGTGCGAGTTTATCGTCAGACGTATTCTTAAAAAATGCCTTGCATCCCCAAATTCTCATGTACGACAAATAAGGGACTTTCTCTTTCCATATCTCATATGGAGTCCTGTTTGCCGCTTTAGTCGGGCTTCGATTTAGTTAGAATATTGCAGATACGATAGCGAAACCCCAAAAATAATCAGGAAGCTCTTCAGACTCATAATAAATCGAACCATATCTAATAAAGTTCGATATCTCCTTTCGGCCACACCCTTTAATTGAGGTGTGCCAGGAGGAGTCCATTGTAATATTATACACACAATCTTTTAGGTGTGAATCAAATTCATTGTTCAATTATTCACCACCACAATCGGATCATAGGGCTTTAATCTTTTTATTTAATTGGTTTTCTACTTCATGTTGAAATTCCTTGAACTTTTCAAAAGCATCACTTTTGTACCTCATCAAGTAGAGATATCCATATCTACTCAAGGCGTCTGTAAAAGTAATGAAGTAGTGATAACCACCTCTAGCTTGGAGAGTCATTGGGCCGCACACATCCGTATGTATAAGGCCTAATACTTCACTTGCTCGTGTCCCTTTTCCCGTAAAAGGACCACGAGTCATCTTGCCTAGAAGACAAGATTCGCATTCACTATAAGATTGATTCGTAATTGAATGGTTTGAGTACTTTAGATGAAACAAGTCTCTTTATGCGTCGTTCGTTTATGTGCCCTAAACGACAATGTCAAAGGTATGATTAATTAGGTTCACCCGTTTTAAGCCTCTTGTTTTCTACATGATAGATCTCTTTTGCAATATCTAGAACATAAATACCTCCAATAGAAATGGCCTCGCCATAAATCATTTCATTAAACGAAAAAGTACAACGATTGTTCTTAATCCAAAAAGAAAAACCTTCCATGTCTAACACAGAAATGAAGATAATGTTCTTGGTAAGAGTTGGTACATAATAGCAATTATTTAAATACAACTCTAAACCATTAGGGAAAAGAAGAACGTAGGTGCCCACGGAAACTGCGGCTACCTTAGCTCATTTCCCCTACGCAAGTCCACATCACCCTTGGCAAGTGCTCGCGCGTCCTTCAGCCCTTGTACATGATTACAAAGGTGAGAACCACAACCGGTATCAAATACCCAAGAATATGTACTAGCAAAGTTAATATCTATCATATAGAATGATGAAATAATTTGACCTGACGTTGTCACACAACCGTCTTTCTTGTCTTTCAAGTATTTGGGGCAATTGCGTTTCCAATGCCCTTTGCCATTACAATAATAGCAATCCGCGTCCGCGTGTTTGTCTGACCCTTTCCTTTGTCCTTCTTCACACCAAGGTTCATGTTCTTCAATCTCATTGAAAGAACATCCTTGGGTTCACTCCCACTAGCCTCCATGTCCCTCTCCGCTTGGGTGAGGAGTGCATGGAGTTCATGGAAACTCTTTTCCATGTCACTCATGTTGTAGTTCACCCTAAAGTGAGTGAACTTTAGTGTGAGTGAATGAAGGATTCTACCCACCACTAGCTTCTTTGGAATTTTTCACCCTAGACGCTCTAAGGTGTCGGCGTGCTCAACCGTTTTGAGCAATTGTGGGCCAACCTTTTGGCCCTTTTGGATCTTAGTCTCAAAGAATTTCGTGGCCAAAACAAGAAAATCTTGACGTCATTGGCAACCATATTGGAGAATTTTAAGGGCTTGCGAAAACATTGATGTTATCCTCGTGAATATCCCATATGCATCGAGAGATATCAATTGGAGTTTGAGTTTGGGTGAGATTGACCAAAACAAGACATTCTTAATGTCAATGGCAACCTTCAAATAAAGGTCATATTCGGCCTGAACCGCCGCGGTCGATCTTGACCCGTGTTCGGTGGGAGGGGCTTTCGACCAAGTAGCAAAGCACGTTATTGGATATCTCGGTGCTCTTGATCGTTGATTCCGATTCAACGAAGTTACTACCGTCATATTTTAGGACACATTTGTCCATGACGGACCTCAACCTTAGTCCTTACCCAAGGTTGCGGTATTCAATGATGTTGACATTGTGCGAATATGGTTATTACAACAAAAAGAAATATATAAACATTCGTTGTTATGATAATTTACTTGAAAAACATTTTAACAAGTTTATCATTTATATAATGACCCCTCACTAAATTATATAAATGATTCCAAGACCCATTTTTAAAATAACCAATAGTCATCGTATGCTACCCTTATCTAAAAATGGTAAGTCATTACTTGACTAATTCTACCCTTAGAACTTTTGGTTGACGGATTTCAACTAAATCCATCTCCTTGTCCCAAGATAACGCTTATCTCGTTGAGTCCAATCCAACTTTGGCTTGTGATCGTATCACCCTACTTACCCGAGGTAAAAAGGGACCCACAAGCGTGGTAGCCCTAATGAACATGGGATTCATAGGTGTTACTAATAGGTAAGTCTAATCTCATTTTTTACTATATGTGAGTGATCTTGTCAATTTAGTCATTAATTCCCTATAAGTGAATTAAATCGGTGAATTGTGATAACGTTGAATTGACAATATCGGGAAAAATAAAATGCATGTGTGACGATTTTGGCATGAGCGGAAATAAAGCAAGCAACAAAGCAACGGCGAAATCCTAGTATGGCCACCTAGCTAATCAAATTAACTAGATAATTACAAATTCGGAAACTAACTCCTTGGTCCCTTGCCTCTTCACTTGAAACGCCTTCCAAAAATGGCACCGTCGTGAGGGAGTCACCGGTCTTCATAATAAATAATTACAAATATACAAAATCATATTATACATTTATTCTATAAAATGAAAATATTAACTATTAAAAACAGGCGATATGAGATCGCAATAAAAATTACAACCAAACCGTTAATCGCTTACTTTACGGGTAATAACGATTAAAAATAACTAGGCCATATTAGGTACAAAATTTTCATAAATTATTAAATAAATGACATTCATTCATTCAAACATAAATAAAACAAATTGCTGAAAAATTCATGCCAATATCGCACTAAACACATTCATACTCATTGTAGCTCGATTTTACGGGATTTATTGATTTTTAACCATTAAAAATAAATATCAACATTTAAATCTCATTTAAATTCAAACTAATTATCTAAAATGTTTTAGAACTCAAAATTAGTCCCTACTAATTTTGTTGTTCATTAATTAGATCGATTTTATTTTATTTGCTAAATATAACGATTTAATCATAACTTTTATGAAATGAACCCAAAATAAAATATAAACATCATAAAAATTTGAAACCAAAATTTTTTGTACATTCTGGAACATTCCCAGGAACTCAAAAAATAAAAAAATTTGCTCAAAAAGTTTAAATAAATTTTATGAACAAATAACTTTGTATTTAACGATTTTATCAAATAAAAACCATTAAATATAGTAAAACAGTGAAACAAATTATGAAATTTCACCAGGATGATATAAATCATAATGTAAAATGTACCAAAAACTTTCATGACCATAAAAGGATGTTTCAATTTTATGAACATTACAATCTCATATTATCAACTTTTATCTTATAAAAATCAATAAACATGCAATACTTAATTCAAAGTCATGAAATTTTACATACAGTATTTAAGACATGCGTGTGAGGTCATACTAAAATTTTACAGCCAGAATCAACATGAAACTATTTTTAGTTAACTTTCAACATAAAATATGAATATTAACTCGGTTTAAAAGCCAAAAATAAAAATAAACAGCAAACTGATCCCTAAAATCACGAAATTTTACCACAAACATTTTGGGGTCAGTAGGTATACATGCACCAAATTTTTTTGTCCAAATCGTATTTTAACTCAATTGTTTTTTATTTATTAGTTATCTTATAACTTTTAATAAAAATGCCCAAAATAAAAATGCATGCTACAACCTGGCTCTGATACCACATGAACGTCCATAGATCTTAATTAGACTCCTCTAGTTTTTCACTAAATTACTTGATCATTTAGTGTTTAATGATCTATGTAACATGCATGCAAATATAAAAACATTATATAAAAAAAGAAATTTCCTCACATTGATATAGAAATAAATGGGCACAATAAGAACTCCTTCTTATTGTTCTTGAGCTATAATAAAGGATGATCCTAGAACAATCTACAAAGTAGAAGACCTCCTTTAAGTTGCACCAAGATGATACCAAATAATCTAACCTTATTATTAACTAGATAATAAGATAGATAAAATACTACTAATATTAGTATATATTACTACACTAGTAATGTAACACCCGGAAATGTACCCTATTTTTCTAGTAGAAATATTTTACGAAATCTTTTCAGCAATTTTAAGTTTTAAATTAGCTTTTTATGTTTCGAGTCGAATTTAGAATTTCCGAGTTCGTATTTGGAATTTCTGCGAGATTCCATGAAAATCCCGTCTTAAGACGAGTTCGACTTTTCTTGACTTTTGAGTCAAGTATGACTTTCTTGACTTTTGAGTCGAGTATGACTTTTCTTGACTTTTGAGTCGAGTTCGACTTTTCTTGACTTTTGAGTCGAGTTTGAATTTTCTTGACTTTGGAACCGTCTTTGACTTTTGGTTGACTTTTTCCTTACTTATCCTCATACTCTTTAACCTATTTTTCATTCAACAAACACCAAACTCATTTCTTCTTCTCTAAGAAACCCAAAACCTTGCCTCCATTTCCATCCATCTTCGAATCATCGCTACGCCTTCATTTCTTGTTCAAACTCACGTAAGTTCGTCTTATTCTTCCCCTCTTAGCTTCCTCTATCCGTATTGGTAATAAAATTACCGTCTTTCTCGCTTTTTAAATTATCCGTCTTTCTCAAGGTGAAGGATATTCATCTTTTATTATCTAATTGTATGTAGGTGGAGACTAGGAAGGTTTAGAAACCGTTTAAAGACGCGAAAAGGTAACGGTGAAGGGTTACTCGATATCATTTACGTGTTTTAATGTGTTTTCCATGTTAGAAATCGTATTTAGAATATGATTAGTAATCTTAGGAGTTGTGTTGTTGATGATGGTTGTTGTTAGTTGATAATTGATATGAGAATTGATGAATTGTGATGATAGATGATACTTGTATTATGCCTTAGTGAAATTGTGGTGACTTGTGTGACTCTTACCTGTCCGAATAGGACGCAGGCTGCGTCGTAGGACGCAGGCCGCGTCACCCGCTGCCAACAGAACTTTTCCTGCATTGACCCCTTTTCGTAAAATGATCTTATCTCCTTCGTTACTTGCTTGTTTTGGGCGTGTGACATCTAGTTGGAACCGTAAGAGGTTAAGCTATCACCTAGACTTGGAATTTCTGCCTTCCCATATGTAGAACTCTACTTATGACCGTTTGAAGGGGACCCTTGTTTTCGTTGGTTTCCAAACAACGTTGTTTTGGAGAGGTGATCTATGTTTTTAATCATTATGCTTCATAAACTTGTTCTAATGCTTATGTATCATGTATTAACTCATGTTTATCATATTCAAACTTATATGATTCCCTATTCTCATGTTTTGTGACGGTTTTTGGTATGTTCCCACTTTGAGTCGGTTTTTACAAATGTATGATTTGAGCACTAATGATTTGTGCTATGAACTCTCATTTCCCGGCTACACCTTATACTCGTTAGACTGGAATGTCGGAGCGATGGGGGTGTATCCTTGATGCTCGTATGCATGTTTAGTGGGGATATGACGACGTTGTTAGGAGGCGAACGCAATGCGTTGGTCGACCCGACCGTCAAATGTTGTATACTTGCGAGGTGGTGTTATTGCATGTAGCGTACGAGCTTGACTTTTGACTATAGATCTCTTTCCGCCTCTTTCGTGAAGGTTGACCGAATTTGGGGTACTCGGCGTCTATGATTGACCGAGTCTTGGATGTGGAACGTCTTAACACATGTCGAATCGGGAAACGTCTTATTCCGAGAGTCTGGCCAGGTTTAGACTAGGACCGTATTATTATCGTCGTCCTACCGAGAGGCTTAGAGTCTTGTGTGTACGAAACGTCTTATCGTACATGGTTCCGGGAAACGTCTTATCCCGTGAACTTATTTGTCTAGGTCATGAGTATACGAAACGTCTTATCGTATACGGTTCAGGGAAACGTCTTATCCTGTGGACTTCCATTGTCTTGTCTTGCTATTGTACACGATGCGAGTGCGTTTCATTTACCGTGAGAGATGTCGTCAATATATTGGTATGGTTGGATGAATGATTATATGATTGATCATTGAATGACTTGGTATGGTTTGTTTGTCGAGTCTCAACCTTATCAAGTATATGCCGCTAACGGTGAGATGTAAGCCCTAGTGAGTATATAGTTGCCTAAGGGTGTCTTTCCCGAGTCTTTGAATAACATGATGGTTTCGGAATGGATTTCCACATGATCTTATCATTATATATTGTATTGCCTATCTTTTCTTATCGTAACTCACATGTATATCTATATATGCATGCTCTACTTGTGTATTTCCTTATATGTACGTTAAAGGTGATATGGCTGGGAGAACCCGGAGTTACTCCCCACTGACTGTGGCGTTCATGTTTTTCATGAATGAACAGGTTGCGTGCATTGGATGACTTTTTGGATATGATGTTTTGGGGTTCGGGTGTGAGCTAGCGGGAGTTGTCCCTGGAAGTTTCACCTCTAGACGATATTAGCTAGTTTTGCTAAACACTTGTTCTTTGCTAACATTTTGAGAGACTCCGTCTCTTTGTTATATTCCGTACTTAGTTTGTAATGTTTTGACACTCCTCGTATTTTCTATCTTGCATGTATAAAAGTTTTTAAAATACCGTATTTCCGCAAATCAATTCACATGCTTGTATGTTTTATA
>JAIUZE010033978.1:0-24997 GCA_022085475.1 Heliosperma pusillum | reverse complement strand
TCAAATGATTCAGACTCAAGATTGGTTCCCCCTGAGTTCGACTCCGGGGTTGTAGCTAAAGTCGGGACAACTTTGGGCACAATATCTTGATCTGGATCCAAAGTTATAGCATCATCATTTATAAATTCGGTTTCCTTATTCTTGTGTTGAGAAGAGACATTCGTATCATCAACGATTGTCTCATTTCTCTTTTCAAGATCATTTGCGGATTTATCGAGTTCATCAATGATTCCTTCAATAACTTCTTCATCAATTTCTGGTAAATCATCCCTTGAAAGGCAAAAGTCGGGATCATTCATGTCTTCTTCTTCATTCTGTTCAACTTGTTCAGGCACATTATCTTCATCAAATACAACATGAACACTTTCTTCTATGCACAAAGTTCTTTTGTTAAAAACTTTAAAGGCTTTACTATGATTAGAGTAACCAACAAACACAGCCTCGTCACTTCGTGGATAAAATTTTCTTAAATTATTTTTTCCATTATTATGGACAAAAAATTTATTACCGAAGCAACGAAGATGAGTTATATTGGGTTTTCTCCCTCTTAAAAGTTCATAAGGAATCTTTTTTGAGAATTGGTCTAATCATATCTCTATTGTGCACATATCATGCAGTACTAATGGCTTCGTCCCAAAATTTCTTAGGAAGGCCACTACACAAAAGCATAGTGTGAGCATTGTCCTCCAGTGTTCTACTCATACGTTCAACGACACCGTTTTGTTGTGGGGTTCGTGGTGCAGAAAAGTTATGTCCTACACCAATCTCCCTACAATATTCTATAAAGGCTTGATTATCAAATTCGGTGCCATGATTCGTACGAATGTAAACTAACTTCTTATCATACTTGTTTTGGGCAAGCTTCATTAATACTACAAACTCATCGAAAGTTTCGTCTTTGGTAAATAGAAAGATAGGCCATACATACCTTGAGTAGTCGTCGACTAGGACGAAGACGTAGCTTGAACCACCACGGCTTCTGACTTTCATAGGTCCACACAAATCCATGTGTACCTGTAAGAAATATTGGTATATTTCGTCATTATTTTACGGATTATAACGAAACTATAGTATATGAATTACGAGTCATAAATGAATTGCATAATATAAAATTATAGGAATTTAGAATCAACCTTTGGTCCTAGCAAATTTGGCCTATGAACAATATCGAAATCGATATTCTCGTAATTGTTGCACCAAAGATGCTCCGAGATATGCCTTGCTTGTGCTAGAATTTTAGAGAAAAGTTACTGCTAATTTTCTTTGGTGTGATGATGAATGATAGATAGAATTCGAGAAAAAACTTGTTTTTTTTTTTCCTTCTGTTCGGCCGAACCACACAAGTAGGAGTAGGAGGAGGCTTTTTCTCTTTTTACTCCTCTTGTTACTAGGGTTTTTGACCTAGTTACCATAAAAGAATAATAGGAGATATTTTCTCTTATTTAACTCTTATTAGCCGAAAAATATGAGAAGAAAAAGACTATTTTCTCCTTCCTTTTTCGGTTATATTAGCATGTAATATAATATATACGTCAACTATAAATATCTGTATATTTATAATTTGCTAATTAAATATAACATTTTATGTTTAATTACGAATTAACAATTTAATTCGTTTAAGCTTATATTATATACATTGATTAAATCTAACGGTTTATATTTAATTACGAATTACATTTAATTTGTCTCAACTAATATTATTTAATCGTTATTAAATAATCGTATCATCATTACATTGACTAACCTTTTAGTCATATACATCGACTAACCTTTTAGTCATTTAATAAGGCATCAATGTGATTATATTATTCATATAATCACATCTCTCAGGCACATCCTTTAGGTGTGACTTTTAGGGACCAGTTGATCACCGCCATTAAAATGACAATAACGTCAAAATCCTAGCAAGCCAACCGTTATCGATAAACGTTGATCAACTGATAAGAATACTAAGTATACCCTGTGAACCTGTAAGAGATTTATTCATGTTTTCACACTAACTGTGGAGGACACTAGCTCCAACAGTACCAACTCAAGAGGACGTTCTGTACTAACTACTCGTTTTGGTTTGAATGAAGATCTAACTTGTTTACATCGAGCACATGAATCACACATCTTTTCTTGTTCGAATTTGATTGAGGGTAACCCTCAACTACATCCCACAATTTGAATTTCTTTAAAGTTGTCTGACTAATGTGTGCAAACCTCTTGTGCCACAAGCATGAATCATCTACAGAAACTTTCATGCATGTAAAGGAACTTGTACTGACTTTGTTTAAATCAATCATATACACTTTCCTTTTACGTAGACCTTCTAGAATAACATTACTAGTACCTTCAATTTGGATGCGACAAACATTTGAATGAAAAACGGCTTTATTGCCTTTGTCACATAATTTAGAGATACTTAGCAAGTTATGTTTAAGACCATCTACCAGATAGACATTATTAATTGCATGTGAAGGAGATATACCAACCTTACCTACACCGATTATCTTGCCCTTCTTGTTGTCTCCAAAAGTGACCTTGCCACCATCGAAGGGCTCTAGTGAAAGAAAAAGATTCTTATTTCCGGTCATGTGTCTCGAACAACCACTGTCTAGATACCATTGATTATTTTCTTTCACTATTATCTGCAAGGGAATTAAATACAGCTTTTAGGTACCCACACTAAGTTGGGTCCTTAATGGTTAGTAACTCTGTATATTTGATCCTTCCTAACCCATATATGTTTTACAATTCTTTTGGTCTTAACGTAGGGTTGTCTAGGTTTATTATAGTACATTCTAGGTTTTCTATTGTGATGCACACTAGGTTTAAATGAATGCTTTTGATTCACATTCGCTTTGGATATTGAAGGTTTAGATGTGTAATCGAAAGCTATGTCATAAAACCATCTGAACTCATTTTTTCTAAATTCTTCACATTGAGGTTCAGATTCAGACTCATCAATACTAGACACGTCATGACCTTTAACAAACTCAGTTTGATTTTTGTTATTGTCATTGACATATTTAACACAATTCTCTTTAACATGACCATTGTGACCACAATAATTGCATATCAGATATTCTGAAAGATTGACATATTTCCTTCTTCTAAAATCACGGTCAGAAGGAGTGGATTTTCACTTATCATGATATCTGTGACTATAACATTCATGACCTAGACCCATTTTCATGTTATTGTTAGACTGTTTGGTAAGGAAGTTTAAGACTTTCTGACTTCCTTCCCATTTATCATGAACTTTTCGTGCATGTAGGAGCAATTCCTTCAAAGACTGAATTTCTTTTTCACATATCGAATGGTCTACATTCGAGTCTTTTGAGGGATTGTTCTTTTTAAAATTTTCACGAAAATCATTAACGCGTTTGTTCAAGATAAATTTCTCCTCATTGTGTTGATCTTTGGCTTGGGAGAATTTAGCCTCTATATCTTTCAATTGCTGAGAAAGAAAAGAATTTTCTTTCTTGTGATCAATGATAGCAACTTCCTTCGCCTTAGCTTCAGATTTCAAAAGCTCGTTGACTTTCTTCAATTCTAAAGTTATAGCCTCATTAGCTATAACTTTGGCTTGAAGATGCTTAATGTTGAGCTTTAACTCTGAGGTTATATTCTCATTAGCTATAACTTTAGACTCAAGAGCCTCTTTCTCAACTTTTGTCATGTCTGAAGTTGTAGCTGGAGTAGCCATAACTTTAGATTTGAGCTTTTTAGCTTTGGCTTTCAGAAGTTGATTTTTCTAAGCAATGTCAAGAATTTGTTCTTTAAGATCTTTTAACTCTAGACTCTGTTCATGATAACGGTCTAGGGTTTCTTCAAAATACTTAATTAAAGATTTTTTAGACAATTTCTTAACTTGGTTTTTAAGTTCAAGATGACTAACCTCTTCATCATCTTCTGAATCTGGTTCTGAATCTGAATCACCGACAAGGCACATCTCAGATTCACTCTCGTTGTCACTGTCAGAAATTAGGTCAACACTGACGTTGCTTAGACATAGATTGGTGACTTCTTCTTCCCCTGACTCGTCGACCTCTGTGTCGAGATCTCCCAAGCAAGAAGCCATCATGACTTGCTTGAATTCCTTCTTGGTTTTGTCTCGTTGATTTTTATCTTTGAGTTTCTTCTAGGTAGGGCAATCCTTAATCATACTATCATTGTCCCCACACTTGAAGCAACCACGACTTGAGAGAGACCCTTTTGACTCGATTGGCTTTTTATAAGATTTGTTAGTGTTATTGTTAAACGTTTTTCCTTGCTTTTGGTTAAAGAATGTTTTCTTAAAACGCCTGGCAAATAACACTGTTTCATCTTCAAGATCCGAATCTTGTTTTTCACTAGAGTGAGCTTGTAAAGTCATTTTCTTACTATTGCTATCGTTTGCCTCATCCTCATCAAGAGTAATCTCGTGAGCCATTAGGGTTCCGAGTAGCTCTTGATAAGATAGGTTAGATAGATATTTACATTCCTCAATTACCGTCACCTTAGGTCTCCATCGTCTATATAGACTTCTAAGGATCGTTCTAGCAATTTCCTCGGAGTCAAAAGTTTTTCCAATATTTTTCAATTCATTGATGGTACTAGAGAAGCGAGTGGACATGCTATCAAGCGATTCATTTTGCTCCATAGAGAAGATTTCGTATTTTTGCATTAACAATGCAATACGTTGCTTTTTGACAACAGTTGTTCCCTCATAGGCTAACTCTAGACCATCATATATTTCCTTGGCAGTTGAGCTAGATGAGAAACGGTCAAACTCAGTAGACATCATGTCGTTTTGCAACAGACTGATAGCTTTTGAATTTTTCTCAGCTTTCTTATAATCTGCCTCAACATAGTCATCTTCTTTCTTTTCGGTGGAAGTGCCAGTAATAGATCCAAGCATGATCTTATTAGGACCATTTTTAATGATTAGCCAGCACTCCAGTCGTTACCCTTTATGTAATGGGACATCATATTTTTCCATAAACTATAGTTCTTCCCATTGAATACGAGACACTTTAAGTGTTTGGAATCCATTTAAAATAGAATTAAATGCAGCAGAAAATTAACAAATAAAAAGATAAAATGGATCAGACTCTTTACTGTAAGGCAATCAAGAGCACGAGGGTCTGATACCAATTGTAGAGTCTATTGATCGAATACGAAAGAAGGGGGGGGGGGGGGGTGAATTGAGTATTAAAAACTAGCCTCACTTTTTCAATTTGTAAGTTATGTAATTAATTATTTGATTTTATAGATTAAAATCAACTAATTAATTAATCAAAGTAAATGCAAGTAACTAAATAACGAAAAGGAGAGAGAGACACACGTGATTTTTGAAGTGGTTAAGTTTCACAAGTCCAAACCTACGTCCACTATTCTCGATTAATAGTTTTTAGTACCTTTCTCCGGATTACAAAAATTATCAACCCACTCGTATAATCAACTATGATTACAACTCAAGGTGAGTATCGCTAAATACTCTATACTATCTTACGTTAATAAGAAAGTACAATATAACTCACAAGGATTCTCGTTAAAGAATAAGTAAGATTATGTGATGTACTATTATCCAATAACGTATTTCACGTGAGTGATTGATAAAGAATGATGCACGACTTTTTCGAAAAACAAACACTAAAAATAATAAATATTTTGCTCAAAGTTTGCTTTAAAATCAATTTATAAAATTCTCTCAATGTGTGTAAAAGTCGTTGTTAATGGTTGAGATAGAAGGAGTATTTATAGTAGAAGCATAGGAGATATTAAATCTAAAACCCTAGCTTTATCTTTAAGAAAGATTTTTATCTTTAATATCTCAATATATTATTGCTTGATCTTTTAGAAAGATATTTATCTTTAATATCTCAAAATATTATTGCTTCATCTTTTATAAAGATATTTATCTTTAATATCTCAAAATATTGTTGTAAAGATATTATTAGAATCCTAGGTTGATGCAAACAAGGAAACGTGCCATAAGGGCCGAAATCCTAATCACACGAAACCCTAGGTGTTTACCTATGAGCACATAACCCTAGAAGGCACAAACACTAGGTTTCACGAAACCCTAGGAGGCAGAAACACTAGGTTTCACGAAATCCTAGGTGGCACAACCACTAGGTGGCTTATTAGGTTAAGAACAAAATTGAGATAGAACATATTAGAAACCCTAGGTAGCATGACAATTCATAAGTTGTATTACTCACCAATAGAATTTCATAAATGCATCATCTATTAAAACTTTTGATAAATATAAAAATTCTCTTTCTCCTTTTGAAAACATTTAAAATATTTATTTCCAAAATCAAGCATCAACTTTTATCATCCAAAGTTATAGGTTAAAGCTATAACTTTGAACTTTAGCATGTAAAGTTATAAGTGAGTCATAACTTTACAAACTTAAAATCACTCTAATGGAATAGTTATCGACTGACTACCTATACTATATAATCTTCACAAATATCTTCAGTATACGGATCATCTCTTCATCTTGATCACAAAGACCCTTTATCTTGAGTCTTATGTTATTTGAAGTATATCTTGCTTGAATTGTTTCTTCAATGTTATAACCAAGGTAACTATAACTTTGCATACAAACCTCAAATTTATACCTCAAGCTCTTATAACTTTGTATCACAGAATGCTTCAAAGTTATGCCTTAAGCTCCGATAACTTTGATCTCCTTTCTTGTAATTGTTGTTAGCTATGATAAGATTAAAGCACACAATTACATGCATATGATATATCAAGTTAAAGCACATTGTCAAGTAAATACTTGTTATTATCAAAACTATAAAATAGGTCCAATAAAAGCTGTTTTGGAGCTTAATTGTATAATATATATTATTGAGCTTTGATTAGTTTGTGGAGCGGTTTTGTGCTACAAGACGAAAGCAAGCTTGAGGATATGTGGGCTCGAAGATCTATGGAGCAACCTTGAGATTCGTGGTTGAGCTTTGATTGAGTAGAGTTGTCGCAGATGAAGGCGGAAATTGGGTAGCATGAAGTTCGAATTGCGCGTTCAGCATTCGACACATGCGCGATGAAGGCGCGTTCAACGCGCGAAATGTGTGCGAGATACACGCGAGTTATATGTTAACCACATTCGACTAATGTAGCGTAATTTATTATAAGTGAAGACTTGTTCGTTGTTTTTTTAATACTATGAATTAGTCATTGTTGGGTATATTCGTAGTTAAATTATAGTTTAGAGTATTTTAAGAGGTACACCCATAGTTCAGAGTATTGTTATCAATTAATCCTAAATATAATGGGTTTTAGTTTTGTATGTTTGGGTGTTGAATTAGTGTTGTTTTCGGAGTATTGATCCCCAGCCGGCCGACCGGCCGCGGGTCAGCTGACCGGTTCGGAGGTCCCTGTATATTGAAGTTGAGTTTTGATGATTTTTGGACAAAAGGAAGTCCCAGCATGCCGAACGACCGCTGGTTGGTCGGCTGGGAGTTCCCTGTAAGTTTGACACGATTTTGGAAGTGGAACATTGTCCCAGCGGGCCGATCAACCACCATGCAGCCGACCAGGTGAGAATCCCTTACTTGGTTTGACTTTTGAAAACTTGACCCGTGTCCCAGCCGGCTGACGCTCAGCCGACCGACTGGAAGCCCCCTGAAGATTAATTGTTGATTTCGATTTGGCTTTGGTCTCCTAGCCGGCCGGTCGGCCGCCGGTTGCTTGACCGGCAAGGGACCCCTTGTATGTTGTTGATAAGACGATATTTATACATATTTATATCCCTTATTTATATATTTTTACGGTCGTCTATCGTACTATTTAAATGGTATAATATACTTTTCTCACGGTTCGACATTTAGCTATTGAAATACTAATTTAATTGAAAATGAGCCGATTTTATTGTGTTATAGGTTGAAGGACTAATTTATTCTGATATGGGCCGAGTAAGAAAAGTGCAAAGAGAAAAACGGGAAGACTAAAATACAAATAAATGAAGCAAATGTGTGGAAATTACAAAGCAAGGCTTACTTCCTTCTACATACATATTGGTCCAGTAACAAATTGAGGGCCCAAGTTGGCAACTTATCACCTGCATAGACCAAAGAAAACGTGAGATAAAATCACCAAACAGAGAACAGAAGCTACTGGAAGCACGACATAGAGGTTGCTCAGCAATGGGAACTCTACTCCGTCTAAAACTCTATTCCCTTTCTATATTTTATTTGCAAAAATCTATCCCGTATATCCAAATACAAGTATATAAATACCCGTCTCAAATATCAGAAAGAAGGGAGGTGAATACCCAAATATTTAATAGAGAAAGATGAGCAAAACGAGTGACGGTTCGATCACTTTGGGTCACAATATGAAGATGAAGCGGTTCTCGGACGGCGTCTTAGTACACGTCCGAGTATGGGTGGATTCCGGTTCGATCGGAGGCGTGATATCTGAGGGTCGAGTTGCGGATTCCGGGCAATTTATATAAGTTCTTCTTACTTCTTCTTTGTACCTAATTATTGATTGAATTCGTTGATTAATTTTAGTATTAAACCGTTGGTTGTTTATTGTTAATCTTTCAGTTATTTGTATCCCGTATTTTACTCGTCTTAATATTAAGTTCCAATTTCAGTTTATAATTTGTTATCTTATTATTGTCTGAAATTGTTACGTTTGCTAATTGTACGATTCTGGCTTAGTTCGAGTTGTATAATACGAGTAACAAATAATTTGAATTAATCTCTGCGAATTGGGGTTAGTTTATGTTAGGAGTAATATTTGGTCACTTAATCAATTAGGTAGTAACGACACGTATCAAATTTTGGCGCCGTTGCCGGGGAGATTAAGGTTAGAAATAATTTTCTATTTAACTTGTATATTTTGACACTAACTCTCATTAAATTACGAATTTTGGATTCTCTTTAGGTAGATATTTTGAGTAGACGACATGTTTCACAAGGAACCCCCAAAATTTCAAACCTAAGCTGCTGGATGCCAATTTTACGTGGGTGATCTTTGTTTGAAGTGCTGGCAGCAGTATTAAACTGGGCGGGGTGTGCCTACATATGAACCCGCTAAGTACCTCTACCTCTTATTAAATTTTGTTATAAGTACATAATTTTTTATCTCGATGTTTATTTTCGACATCGAGGACGATGTCGAGTTTAAGTGTGGGGGAGAGGCAAGCTAAATTAATGAAAAAATGGTTCAAATTGAAATTTTTGCCAGAATGTGATTAAATTCTGGTGGAAAATGTTGTCATTGATGGTATTCTTGAGTAAACTTTGCGTAGGGTATAGTATGACGAGCTAGTGTTATGAAATAGTTAGATGATTGTTGTCAAATATGCCTTCTTTAAGGTTTAATTTGTTTTTTTTGCTATACGTCAATTTTGGTGAGAAAATAAAAGATCATGCTTTTAAAAAAGACAACCTCTATGCTTATCGGACTGACTAGACTAGGGAGTCGACGACGAACTCTAATCTAACAGTTTTAAAAAAAAAATACTAACTTAAAAATTACATCACGAAATTACTTTTCACTAATATCTATAAAGTAATAAAAAAATTGAAGTCGTGTATATGTGAGTTTTTCCTCCAGTTGAACTTGGATTAATTAATTATGGGACATACATGTTGTAAGTCTCCTTTAAGTTAAAATTATAAAGCACTTTATTTGGCTACCTTTATTTACACTTTCATTGACTCTAGTGTGTGGGTGTAAGCCGGTCTTTTAGCCAATTTACTTTCATAGGTGACTCCTAATCAGGGCTTCAGGGAGATTATTTGAGCTCGTTTATACAAAAATTTCTATCCGGTGGCTCGAGTAATTAGATCCTTAGGGTAACCCAGTCATTGTACTGGGAGAATGCCTAGTGACCTGTCCGGATGGGCGGGATCCATTGGTCGAAAGCTCGCTAAAAGGGTCACTGGATAGATGGTTACGAAAGTTGGAAGTTGGAGGATATTGAAAAAAAAAAGAAAAAAAGAATTAGAAAGGAAAAAATGAAAAAGAAAAAGAAAAAAAAAAGTGAAAAAGGGAATAAGAAAGAATAAACAGAGAAAAATGAAGTGGATTATGGTGGTAGGTTCATTGAGGGACGGATACACTTGAATGCTCGGGAGAACGATCCTCGTACTAAATGTATAGAAAGTAAATTTCCCATTACGATCTTAAATTGCCCAAACCCGCCTCTATGAGTCAATACACTTGCACACGCGCACGAAGGTAGTTGGACCGAGTGTCTTGCTAAAGCATTTGCTTATAATTGTAATTTAGAAGCGGTTTAAAATATTTATGTTGGTTAATTAATTGGTCGTATAATTTAGAGTGGAGGGAAAGCTTGTTATTTGTTACTTCCGAATCTAATTAAAAATGTTTTTCGTTGACTTTACTAACTAAAAAAATGATTTCCAAAAATGTTTTAGCTTGTCATCGGTAATCTTGTTATGGTTATGTCTAAAATCTTTGAGGTTGATAAATTATCTTTGGCTCATGTTTTGTCATTGTCGAGGACGACAACAAGCTAAGTGTGGGGGAATTTGATAAGACGATATTTATACATATTTATATCCCTTATTTATATATTTTTACGGTCGTCTATCGTACTATTTAAGTGGTATAATATACTTTTCTCACGGTTCGACATTTAGCTATTGAAATACTAATTTACTTGAAAATGAGCCGATTTTATTGTGTTATAGGTTGAAGGACTAATTTATTCTGATATGGTCCGAGTAAGAAAAGTGCAAAGAGAAAAACGGGAAGACTAAAATACAAATAAATGAAGCAAATGTGTGGAAATTACAAAGCAAGGCTTACTTCCTTCTACATACATATTGGTCCAGTAACAAATTGAGGGCCCAAGTTGGCAACTTATCACCTGCATAGACCAAAGAAAACGTGAGATAAAATCACCAAACTGAGAACATAAGCTACTGGAAGCACGACATAGAGGTTGCTCAGCAATGGGAACTCTACTCCGTCTCAAACTCTATTCCCTTTCTATATTTTATTTGCAAAAATCTATCCCGTATATCCAAATACAAGTATATAAATACCCGTCTCAAATATCAGAAAGAAGGGAGGTGAATACCCAAATATTTAATAGAGAAAGATGAGCGAAACGAGTGACGGTTCGATCACTTTGGGTCACAATATGAAGATGAAGCGGTTCTCGGACGGCGTCTTAGTACACGTCCGAGTACGGGTGGATTCCGGTTCGATCGGAGGCGTGATATCTGAGGGTCGAGTTGCGGATTCCGGGCAATTTATATAAGTTCTTCTTACTTCTTCTTTGTACCTAATTATTGATTGAATTCGTTGATTAATTTTAGTATTAAACCGTTGGTTGTTTATTGTTAATCTTTCAGTTATTTGTATCCCGTATTTTACTCGTCCTAATATTAAGTTCCAATTTCAGTTTATAATTTGTTATCTTATTATTGTCTGAAATTGTTACGTTTGCTAATTGTACGATTCTGGCTTAGTTCGAGTTGTATAATACGAGTAGCAAATAAATTGAATTAATCTCTGCGAATTGGGGTTAGTTTATGTTAGGAGTAATATTTGGTCACTTAATCAATTAGGTAGTAACGACACGTATCAGTTGTTTTATTCTCTTTTCCACATGACTTCATATGAGACGACTGCTACGGTTAGTTTACGTTATAATCTTATCAAATGACCTTTTATATTTATATAAGGACGATATTGTGTCTCACATGATTTATTCACATGCTTAGTAACTGTTTTGGATGTTTAACTGATTTAAGTCATTTATGCCTTGAGTAGTCATTTAGTCTTGTTTGTTAGATGATATTGAGCTCTCATTTCCTGTTTGTACCCTTATACTCGTTAGACTTTATGTCGGAGCGATAGAGGTACATTCTTTTGTTGTTAGTGGGGATATGACGACGTTGTTGGGAGGCGAACACAGTGCGTTGATCGACCCGGCCGTCAAATGTTGTATCCTTGCGAGGTGGTGTCTTTGCATGTAGCGTACTAGCTTGACTTTGTTTGAAGTCTCATCTCCGTTGGCTGTACTGCCGAATCATGGGTACTTAGTTTTATTGGGACAACCTTTCTCGTTAGCCGTACTGCTGGGATTGGTATGCTCATTCTCTGTCCGCTTATGCCGTTGGCCGTACTACCGTATTTGGGGTACTTGGCTTATGTTTTGTCGACCGACTCTTGGATGTGTGAACGTCTAGCCACATGTCGAATCGGGTACACGTCTTGTCCCAAGAATATGGCCAGATTTAGACTAGGACCGTACTATTATCGTAGTCCTACCGGGAGGATTAGAGTCTAGAGTCGTCTTGTCATGCTATGTGCAGATGCTAGTGTATTTCACTTAACGTGAGATTGTGTTTGCCTTTCATGATGATTGGTTGGATGTGAAATGGATGTCTAAATGCCTTGTGCCTTCTTGCGAGTCGTGTCCCTATCCTCTTCGACTATATGGACACTAACGGTGAGATGCAAGCCATTAGTAACGATATCGTTGCCAACGTGAGTCTTTCCTATGTGTTGGTTACTTGATAATATTGATTTATACATGATGATGATATTGTTTATGATGATGATATAGTTTATATATGATGATGATATTGTATATATATGATGATGATATTGTTTATATTTGATGATAATAATGTATGTTTATATGATCTTGCTACGTACGTTTTAATGTGATATGGCTAGTAGAATCTCAAGTTACTCCCCACTGACTATGGCATTTATGTTTCCTAAATGAACAGGTTACAGGTCGGTGTTGCATGGGGTTTTGACGAGTGAGCTAGCGAGCATTGTACTTACAGCGATTTACCCTTAGCGTTGTAGTTTATATAAGTTTTATTATCTTATTTGTGTTTTTATTAAGGGATCTGGATCCCTTGTATTTATTTAAGTTACAATCTGTATAAACGATTTTTTAAGTAAGATCTGGTTTTCTAATAAAGTAGCATTCGCGGTTTTGTCTTTAAAATTTTTAAAATCTTGTATTGCGAAATCATTATAGAAGGTGATGGCTAGGAACCATGAAGCTAATCCACGATGAGGACATTCTCTTTGTAACTCTTTATACCTTTCCCAGGCTTCATATAAAGTTTCATCGCCCCCTTGTCGGAATCAAGCGATTTGGCTCCTTAAGAGTGTGGTTCTTTCAGGTGGGAAGTATTTTTGGTAAAAGGCAAGAGCAAAACTATCTGAATAGGTCATTCCTAAGGCAACTTTATATAGACTATTGATCCAAAGTTTGGCCTTGCTGGTCAAAGGGAAAGGGAAAAGCATTTCCCTAATTTGTTCTTGGGAAACCCCATTTTGTCGGATAGTGGAACAGTAATCACAGAAGTTTTGGATATAATGGCTTGGGTCTTCAGTGGCACTACCACTAAATTGACTTCTTTCTATGATACTTATGAAGGCGGGTTTGATTTCAAGTTTCTAGCGGTGATTTTGGGGCGTGGATATACCCCTTGGGAGTGTTTCAACGGTGGGTTTGGAATGGTAAGATAAGCGTACTATTTTCTTTTGTGGTGGTGGAAATGATTGTGAAGTTTTTGTGGGGTTTGGGGGTGTGAAATTCTTCTTGTTTCTCAAGGTTATGGTAGATATCCGAATAGGTTTCACGAATACGTTCTAAATTTGGAAAGTCGGAAGCTAGCAAAATTCATTGAAAAAGTTTTGATGCCTACACAAAGTCTTTTCGAGGTCCGAACAAAAGAAATAGACGCCTCGAGTTGAGAGGATTTAGGCATAAGGCGATAAAACGTACAAAGGAAAATCTAAATAGACAAAGATAAAAACAAATCACAAGAAAAATTTATAAGCAAACAAAACCGTGCTCCCCGACAACGGCGCCAAAATGATGGGGTTAGTCGCGTACCCAATTCAAAGATAATCACCCTAGTCTAAGCTAACAACAAATATATGAAGTTAGAGAAGCAAGGGTCAATCACAGAAAGACGGGAGTTACCTATTAAAATAATCTTGTGATGAATGTTTATCTTAGAACGAAAATTGCTTTTAGAGGTTTGTAGACAAAACAAAAACACAAACACAAATGAAATGGTGATTATATCAAAGTTAAGAAATCTTGGGAGATAGGTTCATAGATGTAGATTAGTTTATTTCAAAGTTGGAGTTTAGTTAATATGCAATTGATTCATTGTTTAGGCCATACAACATCTATCGAATTGTTGCTACCATAAGCAATTTCTAGCGAGATTTCACGTTTAACTAGATTGAACTACCAAGCTATGCTTAGGCTATTCAATTCCAATCTTTTGGTTTTAGGAAAGAACATCATATTTAGTCAAAGATCCTGATCAAGAATCATTAACCAACAATACAATCCAAGCATGCAATAGAACAATGATACAAATGCAATAGTTCTTTTCCAACAATGTCAAACTACTAATCATTTTGGATTATGAATTAAAGACAAAAGTTTATAATGGTGATAGCTGATATGATGATAACAATAGATTTATATGAACGAAAAATAGATTATGTCATAAACTAAAGATTATATGTTTAGATTAAGATGAGAAATGATTAAAAAAAAATAAACAAAGGGATAAAATTATTACTTGAATTAAGGCTTGGAATGGAGTGTAATCATCCCAAAGAAACTAGTGAAAGTATCACAAACAACCAAACTGCTTCTTGCAAGACTTCTAAAGGATCAAACTAAAAGAACATTTTATTAGGACAAAGGAAGAACTAAGAGATATTTTGAGTTGTGAGATGTGTTGAGATGAGCTTCAAATCCCTTTTTATATAGGCCTGGAAGACGCGTGAAATCAATGCCATTCAATATCACTCATAAATTGGAGGGAGCCCAAATGAAAGGTGAGTAGAACCTTGCGAACCCGATCGGGTATAGGTGTCCCTGATCGGGGACGCGTGTTTTCAGGTATAATTGCTTCGTCTTCCTTCCTTTATGCATCCCTATGCAGCAAATCCCGATAGGGGATGTGATATCCTACATCGAAAGGCTTATTTGAGTGTCAATCCTTGAGTTTCATTGACCCCTATTGTAACTAAAAGTCCTAGACCTCTAATTAGAATCCTCTAATTAGTTCATTAAATTACATTAACTTAATGATTTAGGATCTAGTTATCATGCATGCAAATATAAAAGCATAAATATAAAGATAAGATGAAATTTCCTTACAATGAGAAAATTTCGGCTAAATAAGGGCACAATAAGAACTCCTTCTTATTGTTCTTGAGCTTAGAATTAGTGGATAATCCTCCATAAATATACCTCCAAAGTAGAAGGTCTCCTTCTTGTTGCACCCAAAAATCAACCCAAATAATCTTAGCTTATTATTAACTAGATAATAAGTAAGAAATAATACTACTAATATTATTGTATTACTACACTAGTAATATGATATGAATATTAGTTTGCATGTGAGTTTTAGAGAGAAGATGAGGTTTATAGTGAGATGGAGAAGAATAAGCATTAGAATGAAGTTTTTGAAAATGAACAACAATTGCCCATTTTATGGCACTATGGCCGGCACACTTAAGCCCCAAATTGGGTGATTTTCTTCTTATTTTATTCACATGCATAATGGTAGTGTATGAGATTGTATAATGATAATGATCATGTGTTATACATGTCATAATCATATGGTGGAGTGTGGAATTAGTAGGTAACAATCATCATTGATCTCCACTAGCAAATATTCGGCCTCCACATGTGTTATGTGGTCCATTTTGATTTTTGATATTTGTCCCATAAATACTTATAATCATATGTTTGATTATCTTGTATAATTAAGTGTTAATTTGATGATATAACAATTATATGACACAAATTAATAAACAATATGTACGTAACTTTTAAGTGATATTTTACCATTATATCAATATATAATGGGTCCCACAATGCCCAGTAATTTTTTTTACAACTCTTTGTAAATATAATTAACTAATTACCTCTAGCTCAAAATATATGCATAAACTCAACTAATTTAATGAATTAACGATTAATCACTAAATTAAATCTTTTTTAATCGTATTAAAATAAGACGTAAAATTTATTCAGTCAGTTATCGTATAATTGACTAAGAAACTAAAGTGGAATGAGTTCCTAACTCAATTAATAAATAACTCTCGTAAATAAACGTACATATCAAATAAATGTAATGCCCTAATTAAACTGTATCGTATACAATTAATTAGTATTCTATTTGGGTCTCATCCTATAGGTGTGACCTAAAGGTATTAGTTGATCACCGCCGTCATACGACAATAACGTCAAACTCTAGTTAGCTGAGCGTTACCGATTTACGTTAATCAACTGACATGGAGTATCAAAATATACTAATCATGCCACGTATATTCCAAATATGTTTCATTATATAAATGCACTGTTGTGGAGGACACTTACTCCAACAATCTCCCACTTGTCCGATACAAGTTGTGCATGTAACAACACTATTGTGGAGGACTCATCTCCTACAATTTATCCCACTTGTCTCGACAAGTTGTGTGCTACCGATTCTCTTGTCTCTTTTGCGTCACATCCTCCCACTCATCAAAAGGTGTCTTTCATGTGACAACCCTCGCGAATGCGGAAAGATAAAACATACAAGCATGTGAATTATATAGCGGAAATATGAAGTTTTTAAAACTTTTATACATGCAAGAAAAGTAAACGAGGAGTGTCAAATATTACAAACTAAAGTGTGAAATACAACCAAGAGACGAAGTCTCTCAAAATGTTATAAATGTCAAAGTGTTTAGCAAACTAGCTAAAATCGTCTAGATGTGAAACTTCCAGGGACAACGCCCGCTAGCTCACACCCGAACCCAAAATATCATAGCAAAAAGCCATCCAAATCAAGCAACCTGTTCATCCATGAAGAACATGAACGCCACAGTCAGTGAGGAGTAACTCCGGGTTCTCCCAGCCATATCACATCAAACTTACATAGAAGGAAATACCAAAGTAGAAGCATGCATATATAGATATACATGTGAGATACGATAAGACTAGATAGGCAATTCAATATATAATGATAAGAGCATATAGAATACAAATCCGAATCCATCATGTGATACAAAGACTCGGGGAAGACACTCTTAGGCAACCGAATACGCTCACTAGGGCTGATACTCCACCGTTAGCGGTATAAGTTTGATAAGATTGAGAATCGACAAACAAACCATGCCAAGTCATGGAATGACCATGAATAATCAATCATGTAATCACCCATCCACACAAACAATACAATGACGACCTCTCTCACGGTAAATGAAACGCACTAGCACCGTGTACATGGCAAGTATGATAACAGGCATCCACGGGAGAAAAACATTCCTGAACGGCATACACGATTCAATCCATTTCGTATATGTAGACTAATTTCCTCCTGGTAGGATGACGATAATAATACGGTCCTAGTCTAAATCTGGCCAGACTCTCGGAATAAGACATATCTCCGATTCGACATGTGGTAAGACGTTCCACATCCAAGACTCGATCATCAAGACGTTGAGACCCCAAATTCGGTCAACCTTCACGAAAGAGGCGGAAAAGAGCTCGAGCCACATAACAAGCGGTACGCTACATGCAAATAACACCACGTCGCAAGTACACAACATTTGACGGCCGGGTCGATCAACGCAAAGCGTTCGCCTCCCAACAACGTCGTCGTATGCCCACTAACACATGAAATTACGCAGTAGGATACCTCCCCGTTCCGACATTCCAGCCTTACGAACGTGGAGGTAGCCAAGGGAATGAGAGTACAAAGCACATACCAAAATAGTGCTCAAACCGTATCATTTGTAAAAACCGACTCAAAGTAGGACATACCAAAAACCGTCACAAAACATGTGAATAGGGAATTATATAAACTTAACTATGATAAAAATGAATCAATACATGATACATAAGCATTAGAACAAGTTTATGAAGCATAATGAATAAAAACATAAATCACCTCTCCAAAACAACGTTGTTTGGAAAACAACGAAAACAAGGGTCCACTTCAAACGGTCATAACTAGAGTTCTAGACATGAAAATGCAGAAATTCTAAATGATGGTGATATATTATCCTCTTACGGTTCCAACGGGATGTCATAAGCCCAAAAAAAGCAAGTAACGAAGGAGATATGATCATTTTACGAAAAGGGGTCAGTGCAGGAAAACTGCAGTCGGCCGCGCGTAACACAGCCAGCGCCACCACGACGCAGCCTGCGTCCCATGACGCAGCCTGCGTCCCACACGGGATTCAGGAACGATCAAATCCCAACAAGTTATCAACAACAAAAATCCTCATTTATCATCACAAATCATCAATTCTCATATCAATTAACAACTAACAACATCCATCAACAACAACACAAGTCCTAAGCATACTAACCATAATCTAAATACGATTACTAGCCTAGAAAACACATAAAACACGTAAATGATATCGAGTAACCCTTCACCGTTACCTTTTCGCGTCTTTAATCGATTTCTAAACCTTCCTAGTCTCCACCTACATACAATTAGATAATAAAAGATGAATATCATTCACCTTGTGAAAGACGGATAATTTAAAAAGCGAGAAAGACGGTAATTTTATTACCAATACGGATAGAGGAAGATAAGAGGGGAAGAATAAGACGAACTTACGTGAATTTGAGCAAGAAACGAGCAAGATATGACGATTATAAGCTTGGATTAAAAATGGAGGCAAGGTTTTGGTTTTCTTAAGGAAGAAGGAAATTTGAGTTGTGTGAATGAAAAATAGGTTAAAGGGAGGTAGTATGAGCCTATGAGGGAGTATATGTAGGGTGAGTAAGTGGAAAAGTCAAGAAAAAGTCAAAGTCGCCTTAAGACGGGATTCACATGGAATCTCGCGGAAATTCCAAATATGAACTCGGAAATTCTAAATTCGACTCGGAACATTAAATTCTAAATTAAAACTAAATTTCGCTGAAAAGTGTCCGTAAAAATATTTTTACTAGAAAAAAATAGGGTACATTTGCGGGTGTTACATTTCAGGTCGCACTTGCGATTGAAAAATATAAATAGAGTGGTTTTCTCGATCTGGGAGAGTAACTGTCTGACCGGAAAATCTACCAGAGATCTCTTCCGAGCGTGGGCACGCATTTCCAGCCACTACTCCTCGAGTGGCCCGAAGATGTTAATACCCAACGTGGGTGGACAATTTGATAAGTGATATTTTGTACTAATTTATCCCCCGTTTTAGCTCGATTTCCATACGATTTATACACTTTGTTAAGTGATTAACGAGCTAATATTGCTATTCTAGTTGTTTTGCGTGTTTTGACTCGTTTTATAGGAAATGAAGCGGTTTTGCTATATTTTCCTACTTTACGGAGCAAAGGCACTAGGATACGAGTTTTCAAGGAATTGATGATAGCCAATTCACGATTTGATTACGATTCCGCTACATCCTTCCTCAATTGGATTTATCTTGGACTTAAGCTTTGAACTTCAAAAGGAAACATCAACCCAAGTCAAAAGAAGATCAGCCCAAGCCCAATTCCGTATTGCATTGACCAAGACCAAGGCATAGGATTCCGTGCCTAAGACGAAAAGACGGAAGAATCCATCCTGCACACTTACCCGATCGGATTACCATTTACCCGATCGGGTATTTCTGCAAATGGACGTTACTTAGCTCTTCTTCAACCGAGCTTAAATGAGTGATTTAATGCTTTGACTATGGTATGAATTTGGACGAGGGATCAGCAGCCATGCAGCCCTATAAAAGCCAATGATCATCACACACAATGATCATCTCTTATCATCTTATCATCATATACTACACATTTTCATATACTTCATATTATCTTTTAGCATACTTTCATACAATAACACATTTCATAGTTTATTTCTTTCTTACAAGTTTTAGAATATAGGTTATTTCTTAGTGTTTCTCTAGTGTTTTCATAGCTTTTGTTATTGGATATTTGTTCTTTACTTTCGTTCTTATATATTCATATTCCAAACTCGGTAATTCTCTATCTTTTACTATGCAATTTTCATCATGAACCTTAAACTAATTAGTATTGTTTTTGTATTATTGTTATTAGGAAATCAATCTAAAATTAATCTAGTTAAAACTGAAATATTGTTTAGGATGTCACATTATATTTTACCTAATCATATAATCATAGAATTCATCACTAGAATCATTATTAATATAATCACCATAATCACTTTAGTATTTATATTTCATAGTTTAATTTCCTACATCTTTTTCTTATTAATTTACTTAATCACATGATCACATAAATTAGATATAATATTGTAAGATTAACATTGTGTACATAAAATAAATAGAGTTGTAATATTGAAATGATTTACGAGTTAAATGAATTAAAAGAAGAGTAGATACCATTTGAACCATCTAGTTGTTTCTTCCTTTGGTTGTGTCAAATTCTATAACTATGTTTAGTGGCCATGAACAATTGTTTGTATTAGTCAATTCCTATGTTTATAACGAGAGTTGGGATGGGAATTAGGACTGCCAATAGGGGTTTAGTGACCTAACCATGCTGAGAGGACGTTAGGACCCACTAAAAGGTCGGTACGAATCCGAAAGGAATATACCGCTACAAGGCCTAGACAATCATAGTAATTCTAATGTTGGTATCAATGAAACTTTTAATTAGTTTTACATGTATTTCTCTTTCACTATTTCAATTTGATTAGATAGTTTATTTTACCGTTTTAGATAGTTTATTTTATTGTTATCTAGTTAGTTTGCTTTACCGTCTTTCTATTTCCGTTCTTAGATAGTTTACTTTATTATTATTATCTAGTTTATTATTCTAGTTAGATAGCCTTTCAATATTGTCATTTAAATATCGCCTTTAGTTAGAATTTAATTGTTGTCATTCGGATCAGAGCATTTCCCCGATCGGGTACGTGACAACCCGATCGGGTAAGTAGTCTGTTTTGAGTTTTACATTTTGCAATTTACATATTTGTCATTTACATATCGTCATTTACATACTTGTCATTTTATTTTATGTTAATAGTTTATACAACCACCTCAAATGACTCGAACTTAAATGAAAATCATTCCATAGCAATTCACAGTTAACACGTACTCCCTGAGGATCGACACCCTACTTCCCTAATTATATTCCTTATGTTGTTAGCCTAAGTGCGGGTAACTATTTTTGTATCGGGACCGCAACATAACCGATCACAATTCCTGTTGACCCAACTTACACTGTATAATGCAGATCACCATGACCTAGAAGAAGCCCATCGGCCTCCTTTCACGGCACGACCTAGGACAAAAACCAAAGTCAATCGGAAACTACACTGACTAAGGTAAATGATCGTCAGTCTAAAGAATCGACTCATTGGAATAAAATAGAAATCCCTGCCACGAACATGCTTCAACAATTTTGATAAGGGACTCTATCATGGTCACTGCCCGACAGAGTGTCTCCACTGTCTGTCTATGTAAACGACCCGTCATCTCCATGACCCCATCATGCTAAACCAACCATAGATCGACTTTCAATCTAGTCACTTCCAGACGTCACCTCAAATGAGTGACTAGGGACAAAACACCGAGTTCATCATGTTCACTTGAATTGGGTTCAACTTTTCTTTCAACCATTTCGGATAAACAAAGTATTAAAATTTAGTCAAACTAAATAAGGAGTTTTTAATGAAACTCTAACAATGAATGTGATTATCTAATATTTGGAAAAATTGATACGCTATCAATAATTTCATATCTTATAATCTCTAGCAATTCAGGTACATATTTCAATCCCCATTGAAATGACATGACTATCATGTTCAGCCTGCAAAAGCATAGCTAATGGATTAGAAATACTTGCATCTTTCCCATCTTTCTGATTGCTATTTCTCTTTGTCTGCGTAATCTCATATTACATAAAACTTCTTGAGTACGTGTCTAGGTTTGAATCTAGACTTAGGACTCTTGGCCTAAAGGTAGCTCCCACTGTTTTACCGGTATCATGGGATATGATATACAACTATAAGAACTACTCCTAGTCCCTCCAATACTGTCGAATCCATGCTACTTTCATATGCATCATCAAATGATGCAATGTACTCCATTTCCGTTGTGAAATCCTTAATGATAAATTGCCTGAAACACTTCCAGCGGATACATGACATTTATATTTGAAAATGTAACTCCTACGAACCTTTCCAATAATCCTTTCTACTTAGTACTCTTCCAACAGATAAATCTTCTATAAAACACAGCCAATTCGTGATTTCAAATCACTTTGATCAGTTTGGAAATTGAAGTCTGTGTAACCCCTTACACACAACTCACTGTAAACTCCAAACACATGGACCATATCTTTAGTCCTTCGCAAGTACTTAAAGATGTTCTTAATGGCTATCAAGTGACTCTCACTTGTATTTGATTGCAAACGACTTGTCATGCTCAGAGCATGCGAAATGTCGGATTTAACATACATCACAACGTATATAATTGATCCCGCAGCGGAAGCAAAAATGAATCAATTATCCTGTGTTCAACTTCCTTGAACTAATCAAAGATCTTATCAACATAAGAATTTTGACTTAATGCTAATATCGTTTTAGATTTATCTCCATAAATTCAGATATCTAAAAGATGTATTCTACTTCTCCAAAATCTTCCATCATCTAAAATGATCAATATGTCTCCACATATAAGACTGATGAACACCATATTACTCCCACTAAACTTTATGTATCAACATAATTCCTCGAGATGTCGAGAAATATTTTATGACATGATTGACACACTAATTCCAACTCTTTAGTGCTTACTTAAGACATCCTCTTAAGCTTGCAAATTAACTTAGGATACTTAGGATCTACAAACCCACAGGTGGATATAAAATATACTACCTCTTCTAGAATCGTATTCAAGAAAGTGGTTCTTGAGATCTTGCCATCATACTATTATAATATGCTTTAATCGCTATGTTTTTCCGAATGGATCAAAGCATTTCAATTGGTGTAAACTCTTTGCCTACCAATTTATCTTTGAAAACATTTTAATGTTCATTCATGCTGATATCGATCTTAAAAATCAATTTGTACTGAAGAGGTCGTACTTCTTCAACTAAAATTTACCAGGTCACACACATGACCATCGTGCAAGAAGTCCATTTCGAATCGCATGACTCTAAGCCATAACATGAATTTGGGACTAGAAACAATCTTTTACGATTCACAGGTGAGTCACTTTCTAAAAGTAATACGAACTCATCACACTATCAAATAGTGTAAAAATTCCACTGTAACACCCGGAAATGTACCCTATTTTTCTAATAGAAATATTTTACAAAATCGTGTCAGCGATTTTAAGTTTTAATTTATAATTTTAAGTTCCGAGTCGAATTTTGAATTTCCGAGTTCGTATTTGGAATTTCTGCGAGATTTCATGAAAAGGCCGTCTTAAGGCGAGTTTGACTTTTTGGTTGACTTTTCCTTACTTATACTCTATTTCCCTTAACCTAATTCATTACTCAAAATCAAACCAAATTTTCCTCTTTAAGAAATCTCAAGCTAGCCTCCCTCTTCATTTTTCGATCTTTGATTCACCGTAACTTCTTCATTACTCGATAGAATTCACGTAAGTTCGTCTTATTCTTCTCCTCTTACCTTCCTCTATCCGTATTGATAATAAAATTATCGTCTTTCTCGCTTTTTAATTATCCGTCTTTCTCAAGGTGAATTATATTCATCTTTTATTACCTATTTGTTTGTAGGTGGAGACTAGGAAAGCTTAGTAACCGTTTAAAGACGCGTAAAGGTAACGGTGAAGGGTTACTCGATATCATTTACGTGTTTTACATGATTCCATGTTAGAATTCGTTTTTGGAATACAATTAGAAAGCTTAGAAATTATGATTTTGATGATGATTGTTGTTAGTTGATGATTGTTGATGATGAATATTGATTGTTGTTAGTTGATAGAAGTAAATTATGAAAATTGGAAATGATAGAAATAGGTGTGGTTGTTCTCGGGTGACCCGTGCAATTTCACAGCACTGACCCTTTTTGGTAGAATGCTCATATCTCCTTCGTTACTTGCTTGTTTTGGGCTTGTGACCACTCGTTGGAACCGTAAGAGGATAAGCTATCACCTCGACTTGGAATTTCTGAATTCCCATATCTAGAACTATAGTTATGACAGTTTGAAGTGAACCCTTGTATAAGTTAGTTTCCAAACTTGTCGTTTTGGAGAGTTATCTATGTTTCTTATTTATTATGCTTCTTAAACTTGGTCTAATGCTTGGGTATCATGTATTGATTCATGTATTGGATGTTTTGGATATATGATATTTTCCTTCGCTTGTATCACATGTTTTGTGACGGTTTGCATGTCCCACTTTGAGTCGGTGTATTACCAAATGTTACGGTTTGAGCACGATTTTGTCTTGTGCTTTGTATTCTCATTCCCTTGGCTACCTTTCCGTTTGTAAGGCTGGAATGTCGGGACGGAGAGGTATCCTACTGCTTAAATGCATGTGTTAGTGGGCATATGACGACGGTGTTGGGAGTTGAACGCTATGCGTTGATCGACCCGGCCGTCAAATGTTGTGTACTTGCGAGGTGGTGTTATTTGCATGTAGCGTACCGCTTGTTATGAGGCTTGAGCTCTTTTCCGCCTCTTTCGTGAATTGATCTACGAATTTGGGGTACTCGGCATATATATTGTAAGACCGAGTCTTGGATGTGGAACGTCTTACCACATGTCGCATCGGAACACGTCTTATTCCGAGAGTCTGGCCAGGTTTAGACTAGGACCGTATTATTATCGTCGTCCTACCGGGAGGAAATTAGTCTACATATACGAAATGTAGCATCGTGTATGCGTTCAGGGAAATGTCTTATCCCGTGGATGCCTTTTAATCATACTTGACATGTACACGGTGCTAGTGCGTTTCATTTACCGTGAGAGATGTCGTCTTGTGTCGTCGTTCTTGAATGCGTGCTTTCATGATATTATTCATGGTCATTGCATGATTGGGCACCGTCTATGTATTGGGTTGTTTGAA
>JAIUZE010033976.1:0-14244 GCA_022085475.1 Heliosperma pusillum | reverse complement strand
ACTAAAACTCGCTAATATCGAATTATTAGGAATTTAGGTCGAGAACAAAACGTTTTGTATGAAAGACTATATTGAAATATGGTTTATGTACAAAGAAAAGGAAATAAGAAAATGAAAGGAACAAAATCGCAGGAACCCAAGGAAGAAGAAGAAGAGCAAGCAGGGTAGCTTCTGAAAGAGACGCAGCATGCGCTGCGATCCTTCTAGGAGGCGCAGCTTCTACTACGTTTCTTCTCGACGTCTGATGACTACTTAAAAGGTTTTGTTTTGAAATCGGTTTTGAGCTTACTTCTACGTGAATCTTACATTAACTGAGCAAAATGTAAATAAATAAAAAATGGGATTTACACCCTCATACTTACATGTTTGACGAAACGAGATTAACTAAGTTAACGTTTAGTGATTGCTCGACTCGAATGTACGTAGAAAGTGCCCTCGTTAGAGGATTTAAATTGATTGAATTAGTTGATTTATTGTGTAGTGGTCAAATTGGTCGGTCATGCAACGTGACGGGTACTATAAAAACCCGACCAACCACTATCGTAACACAACCCCAATAAGATGGGATTTGCACCTTTGGGCCTTAATTTGTCCTCACTTAAGTCCAAAAGCACAAGGCCTTGTTACTAAGTGATGGATGGGATCTCTTATAAAGATCTCATAAGCTACTTATTTTTCCCATGTGGGACAACTTTCCTCACATCTCATGGGGTGTTACAAATTCCCCCACTTAAAGAACACAACGTCCTCGTTGTGCCTTAGAGCTGACTGCAACCAAGCTCAGAATCCTCCCCCTGCTAGGTGGCTGACCCAGGTACTCCCGACCACAGGCTCACCACACGGTCGCAGGGTTGCTCTGATACCATTTATAACAACCTGACCCGCCACCGTCGTAGCACAACCCCAATAAGATGGGATGTGCACCTTTGGGCCTTACTTTGTCCTCAGTTAAGCCCAAAAGCATAAGGCCTTGTTACTAAGTGGTGGATAGAATCTCTTATAAAGATCTCATAAGCTACTTATTTTTCCCATGTGGGACAACTTTTCTCACATCTCATGGGGTGTTACAGGTACTCAGAAAGATCTGAGCTTACGTGGTCGATTGATCAAGCACGTAGATGTCGAAAGCTTAGCGCAAAGTCTAGAATGTAAAGAGAGAAGAGAAGGGCAGAACACTCGCGTGCAAAAAAGTGAGATCAGAGCTCTCCTTTTATACTAGAAAATATGAAGAGTTTTGGAATAACTCAAACTTATCACGAAAATATTCTGAAAATAGATAAAACAGACTGGAGAAGGGGCGGAGCAAGAGCTGCGATCCTGCAAAGGGAAGCAGCACCTGCTGCGTTATTTCCCCAGAAGTATCCTTTTGCGGAAGAAAGATTTCCACGTTTCTATTATGGATATGCGGTAGATCTTTACTTCCTTATTTAAAAAGATACGAGATATATTTTAGCAAAAAAGATAGAATTTGAAGATTTAATAAATATCCATAATAATCTAGAGCGTTCCGACACGGCATTTTTAAACGGTTTCTAGAAAATAAAGCGGTTTTTGACCCGGGCTCCAAATGAACTCTAATGACTGTCAAAACGACCGTACTGGTGCGTAGATGACGAGCAAGGGGTAGACACAAGTGTTTGAGCTATCACTTGACGATAAACTTACAAACTGTCATAAATCGTTTCGCGTACCAAACATGCGCCCCAATGTTTTCTTAAAACGCTTAGCAAATAACACCGTTTCATCTTCAAGATCTGAGTCTTGTTTTTCGCTAGACTCAGCTTGTAAAGCCACTTTATTTGTAACACCAGCAAATGTACCCTATTTTTATAGTAAAAATATTTTACGAATACTTTTCAGCGAAATTTAGTTTTAGTTTAGAATTAAATTTCCCGTGTCTAATTTAGAATTTCCGAGTTCGTTTTTGGACTTTACACGAGATTTCGAGTAAGTTACGTCTTAAGACGTTATGGGCTTTTTCCATGATCTTTTCCACTTACTCCCTCTTATACTCCTTTAACCCTAAACTCCCTCACACTCAACATCTTCTTCTTCCTCACCAAGTAACCACCAAAACCCTAACCTCCATACTTGCTCAAACTCCTTATCGACTCTACACCTTTGTTTCTCTCTCAAATTCACTAAAGTTCGTCTTATTCTTTCCCTCTCATCGTCCTCTATCTTTATTGGTAATAAAATTACCGTCTTTCTCACTTTTCAATTTATCCGTCTTTCTCAAAGGTGAATTATATTCATCTTTTATTATCTAATTGTAGGTGGTGACCTCCAAGACCTCGACAAGGACTACTATTTGATAGAAGAGGACCTTAACGCGGAGTGAAGACGCGATAAGGTAACGGTGAAGGGTTACTCGATATCATTTACGTGTTTTAATGTGTTTTCTATGTTAGTTATCGTATTTAGAATAGAATTAGTAATCATAGGAATTGTGTTGTTGATGATAGTTGTTGTTGGTTGATAATTGAAAATGAGAATTGATGATTTGTGATGTTAGATGATGATTGTTGTATGTTGAACCTTAGGGAAATTGTGATTTTCGTGCATAATGGACCCCAACCGGCTGGGGAGTGGCTGGATAATAATTGGTATTACGTAAAAGTTTGGAACTATATTGGTCTCAGCCGGCCGACCGGCAGCCGGTCGGCTGACCGGCTGAGACACCCCTGTGTTTTCCTTCATTTTCTCAAGTAATATTGGTCCCAGCCGGGTAGCTGGCAGCCGGTCCCTTTGACCGGCTGGGATACGCTGCATTTTCAGTTGGTTTTCAAGTGTGACTATGATGCCAGCCGGGCCGACCGGCAGCCGGTCCACCTGACCGCCTGGCACCCTGCTGAAGCTTTTTTCTTATTCTTCCTTAAATCTTAATTTATAATATTTCTGATGGTTCGTTTATCGTATAAATTTACGTAACGACTTTAAATATTAATGTTTTGAATATATGATATTCCCTTCGCTTGTATCGCATGTTTTGTGACGGTTTTTGATATGTCCCACTTTGAGTCGGTTTTACACATGTTATTGGTTTGAGCACTATTTGTTATGTCCTTTGTACTCTCATTCCCTTGGCTACCTCCACGTTCGTAAGGCTGGAATGTCGGAACGAGGAGTGTATCCTTACTGCTTAATTGCATGTGTTAGTGGGGATATGACGACGTTGTTGGGAGGCGAACGCTTTGCGTTGATCGACCCGGCCGTCAAATGTTGTATACTTGGGAGGTGGTGTCATTGCATGTAGCGTACCGCTTGTTAAGATGCTTGTGCTCTTTTCCGCCTCTTTCGTGAAGGTCTACCGAATTTGGGGTACTCGGCTTCCATGTATGACCGAGTCTTGGATGCGAAATGTCATCGCATGTCGAATCAGAAAATGTCTATTCCGAGAGTCTGGCCAGGTTTAAACTAGGACCGTATTATGATCGTCGTCCTACCGGGAGGAAATTAGTCTACATATACGAAATGTATTGAATCGTGTATGCGTTCTGGGAAATGTTTATCCCGTGGATGCGATTTTAATCGTACTTGCCATGTACACGGTGCTAGTGCGTGTCATTTACCGTGAGAGATGTTGTCAACGTATTTGTACGTTTGGGATGGATTATTATATGATTGATTACTTGTGATCGTTGGATGACTTGGCATGGTTTGTTTGTGGAGTCTCAATCTTATCAAACTTATGTCGCTAACGGTGAGATGCAAGCCCTAGTGGGAGTGTATGGTTGCCTAAGAGTGTCATCCCCGAGTCTTTCTATAATATGATGGTTACGGATTTGTACTTCATATGCTCTTATCTTTATATATTGAATTGCCTATTTATCCTTCTCGTACTTCACATGTATATTTATATATGCATGCTTCTACTTTTGTATTTCCGTTTATGTACGTTTATTGTGATATGGCTGGGAGAACCCGGAGTTACTCCCCACTGACTGTGACGTTCATGTTTTTCATGGATGAACAGCTTCCTTGATTGGATGGCTTTTTGCTTGTGGTATTTTGGGTTCGGGTGTGAGCTAGCGGGCGTTGGCCTGGATGAATCACCTCTAGACGTTGTTTAGCTAGTTTGCTAATAACTTTGTTACTTGATAACATTTTGAGAGACTCCGTCTCTTTGTAGTATATTCTACTTTGGTTTGTAATTATTTGACATTCCTCGTACTTTATCTTAGCATGTAAAACGTTTTAAAAACACCGTATTTTCCGCTATATAAATCACATGCTTGTATGTTTTATTCCCGCATTCGCGAGGGCTGTCACATTATTACTATTGCTATCGTTTGCCTCATCCTCATCAAGAGTAATCTCGTGAGCCACTAGGGTTCCGAGTAGCTCTTGATAGGATAGGTCATATAGATCCTTACATTCCTTTATTACCGTCACCTTAGGTCTCCATCGTCTAGACAGACTTCTAAGGATCTTTCTAGCAATTTCCTCGGAGTCAAAAGTTTTTCCAAGATTTTTCAATTCATTGATGATACTAGAGAAATGAGTGGACATGCTATCAAGCGATTCATTTTGCTCCATAGAGAACAATTCGTATTTTCGTATTAACAATGCAATACGTTACTTTTTGACAACAATTGTTCCCTCATAGGCTAACTCAAGACCATCCCATATTTTCTTGGCAGATGAGTTAGTTGAGAAACGATCAAACTCAGTAGGAATCATGTCGTTTTTCAACAGACTGATAGCTTTTGAATTTTTCTCAGCTTTCTTATAATCTGCCTCAACATAGTCCTTTTCTTTCTTTTCAGTGGAAGTGCCAGTAATAGATTCAAGCATGATCTTATTAGGGCCATTCTTAATGATTAGCTAGCACTTCCAGTCGTTACCCTTTATGTAATGGGTCACCATATGTTTCCATACAATATAGTTCTTCCCATTGAATACGGGACACTTAAAGTGTTTGGAATCCATTAAAATAAGCGGAAAGTAGATAAACAAAAGAGATAAAAACGAATCAGACTCCTTGATGTAAGGCAATCAAGAGCACGGGGCTCTGATACCAATTGTAGAGTCTATTGATCGAATACGAAAGAGGGGGGAGGGGGTGGTGAATTGAGTATTAAAAACTAGTCCCACTTTTTTGATTTATATGATGTGTAATTAATTACTTGATTTTATGGATTTAAATCAACTAACTAATTAATCAAAGTGTTGAGCAAGTAACGAAAATAACGAAAATAAAGAAAGACACAAGAGGTTTTTGAAGTGGTTCAGTTTCACAAGTCGAAACCTACGTTCACTATTCTCGATTAATAATCTTTAGTACCTTTCTACGGATTACAAAAATTATGAACCCACTCGTATAATCAACTATGATTATAACTCAAGGCGAGTATCGCTAAATACTCTATACTATCTTACGTTAATAAGAAAGTACAATATAACTCACAAGGATTCTCGTTAAAGAATAAGTAAGATTATGTGATGTACTATTATCCAATAACGTATTTCACGCGAGCGATTGATAATAATTGATGCACGACTTTTTTGGAAAAACAAACAATAAAAATGATAAATATTTTTCACAAAGTTTGTTTAAAATCAATTAGTAAAATTGTCTCAATTTTGTAAAAGTCGTTGTTGAATGATTGAGCTGAAAGGAGTATTTATAATAGAAGTATATGAGATATAAAATCTAAAACCCTACTTTTCTTTTTAAGAAATATATTTATCTTCAATATCTAAAAATATTGTTGTAAAGATATTATTAGAATCCTAGATTGATGTAAACAAGGAAACATGCCATAGAGGCCGATTTTCTCATCATCACGCAACCCTAGGTGTTTGCCTATGAGCACGCAACCTTAGGAGGCACAAACCCTAGGTTTCACGAAACCCTAGGTGGCACAATAACTAGGTGGACTTATTAGGTTAACAACAAATTGAGATAGAATGTATTAGAAATCCTAGGTAGCATGACAACTCATAAGTTGTATTACTAACCAATAGAATCTCATAAATACATCATCTATTAAAACTTTTAATAAATATAAAAAATACTCTTTCTCTTTTTGAAAACATTTAAAAGATCATGCATCAACTTTATCATCCAAAGTTATAGGTTAAAGCTATAACTTTGAACTTAGTATGTAAAGTTATAAGTGACTCATAATTTTACTGACATAAAAATCACTCTAATGAATTAGTTACTGAATGACGACCTATACTATCTAATCTTCATAAAGATATTCAGTATACGTATCATCTCTTCATCTTGATCACAAAGACCCTCCATCTTGATTTTTGTGTTATTTGAAGTAGATCTTGCTTGAATTGTTTATTCAACGTTATAACCAGAATAGTTATAACTTTGCATAGAAACTTCCAAAGTTATAACTCAAGCTCCTATAACTTTGTCTCACAAAAATCTTCAAAGTTATGTCTTAAGCTCCTATAACTTTGATCTCCTTTCTTGTAATTGTTGTTAGCTATGATAAGACTAAAGCACACAATTACATGCATATGATATATTAATTAAAGCACATGATCAAGTATATACATGTCATTATCAAAACTATAAAATAGGTCAAACAAATTTCCCCTTTTTGATGATGACAAGTCCCTTATGATTTCTCTTGTGATTGTGACTAAGTATAGTTCCCCGTCAACAAAATACTATCAAAGTTATAGTAACGTTGATCGCAAGAACATAACAACTTAGCCAAAGTTATAACTTGAAAGACTTTAAGAGATAACGGGTCTTGACAAGGAGCAAGCTTAAGGAAAGACCCAAATCATATCATTTCTTCCCCTCTTGGCATCATTGAAAAGACAAGAACAGGGATATAAAATGACTAGAATACCATACTCCAAGGCAAGAAATAGATATGCAAAATACGCAATACTTAACGATTCATAGAAAGCAAAATCAAGTACTAAATGTTAATTAAACTACAAACCACAAAGAAAAGTGTTAGTTGCCAATGGGCCAAATATAGTGTAAGTCAAAATGGGCCGAATGGACAATAGGATAAGTAGTTGAAGGACAAACAAATTAAGACGATAAAAATCAAGGCAAATTGGGTTGACGAGGGATAGAGGGATCGATATAGCCGGGTCGGGTACGGTTCTCAATGGTGTCAAGGCGATCAAAGCACTTCTTCAGATGATTAGCTTGTGCCGTGAGGTATGAATCAAAGTTCCGAACCTTCATGGATAGGGCCTCCATCGCATTATAGATAGTGTCCATTCCATCTCGCATTGCCGCACCACTATCGTGACGGTTCTAGTAGAAAACGACATAAAAAGCAAAAACAATTGGCGGGAGCAGTTTTTTTTGTGCCATAGAAGGTTTATTGTGGCGGTTTTATTAAAAAACCGTCACAGTGAAAAAAGTTATTCGTGGCGGTTTTAATTTACAAACGTCACAATAAGTTATTTGTGGTGGTTTAATGTACAACCGACATTAATAATGACACTAAAGATAGTAAAATATGCAACGCTTGTTTTTCAAAAACCGTTACCATAGAAGTTTTTTGGCGGTCTTAACAACAATCGACATATTAATCGACTATCAAAATAATAACTTTGCTAACAGGCAATCTTTTAATTATACTTTGGCACAAAATACAAACCCCAAACCCCGTCAACATCGTCGTTCCCCTTCAACCCCCACAACCTAGGTCGATTCCCGTCGACCGTCACCACCTCCTAGCACATATCCACGCAGCCGTCAACATCCACGCCGCCGCACATAATCACCAGTACATCACCGCACAACATCGTCGAAAACAGCCGCCTCTGGAACTTGAACCCGCCTCCTCTGTGCGCACGAAGCCTCTACCCTTGTTTGCCCTCGATTTCTCTGTTCTTGACGCCGCTAGAACATCAAAGGTAAGCCTTAATACTCAACATATATCATTGACAATTTCTGTTTGTTGCTTTTGTATGTTATCAATCAATTTCAGTATTGGCACTCGGTTTGTGTGTTGTATATGCGAATTGAAGCCTCATGTCTAGGGATGGCAACGGGTCGGGTTTGGGTCGGGTCCACCTAGACCCGGACCCGGACCCGGACCCGGATTGCAAACCTTAGACCCATACCCGACCCAAACCCGAAAGGGTCCAAAATCACCAGACCCATACCCATACCCAATGGGTCTGGGTAGGGTCCGGGTCTACCCGCGGGTCCGACCTTTAATATTAAAAAATGAATGAAATCCCCAATTTCCAAAAACTAATGACCCCTAATTTATCTAAAATCCCCAATTCATCTATTGTTTACTTAATTATGACAATTTCATTTATATCCATACAAAGTCTAAGCCTAATTGATAGTGCAAAATAATAAAATGAAGCAACAACAACAAGCTTTGATCCAACAAGCTCTTATTTCATAATAATATATATATATATATATATATATATATATATCACCCGTGTCTTATCCTTGATCGCTGCTCAGATTTTCATCTGGGTTCATCTGAAAATGAACTTTTCGTCATCTTCCCCAAGCTCGTTGGGTATGTTTTTAATTAATGGGTTTACTTTTATTGAGAAAAAAAAATAAGAATAACAAACAGGGAATTTGATCGGTCGTATGGAGTGGTTTTGGGGTTTGTGAAATGAGAGAAAAGACACTGGACTATTAAGCAAAATATGTGTGTGATTCTTGTAGCTTTGTTTCTATTTTTTTTTTTTTAAATTAAGGGTCTACGGGTCGGGTCCGCGTCTCGAAAGTAAGACCCATACCCGGACCCGAATTATTTTTTAAGGACCCATACCCGACCCATACCCATTGGGTCTGAAAAAAAGAGACCCAAACCCGCCCCGTTTGGGTCCGACACGACGGGTCTGGGTCGGGTCTTGAACCCACTGCCAGCCCTACTCATGTCTGTCCTCGTTTGTTTCAAATTTATTCTTTTGGTGTACTGATTTGTGTGTGTATATGAAAATTGATTTGAACTATTTGTTTGTATTGATTCAAATTGATTGAAATTGCTTTTGGGTTGCTGATGATAGCAATAAACTATTTGTTTGTATTGATTCAAATTGATTCGATTGGTTTATTTGTATTGGTTTGTATTGGTTGCTGTATATTTGTTTGTATTGTTTGTATTGGTTGCTGTATATTTGTTTGCCTTAATATTCGATTTGTTTGTATTGGTTGCTGTATATTTTGTACCTTCAAATGCCGACAATGGTTTGACATTATTATAACCCAAAACTACATTGTACAAAAAATCAATACAAGCACTACTACAAAAAGGGGCAAAGAGAACGGTTAAAAACCGTCCTTGAATCTTAAACAAACCGTCTTTAATTTACCCGTCCTTGTTGCCTAAGAGCACGGTTGGCGTATAGTCAAACCGTCCTCTTCTTTACATTTGAAAAGAGGACGGTTGCTAGTGTTAACCGTCTTCTTTTGGACACATTGCGCGCATAATAGTTGCGCCATTTTCACCTGGCTTTACCACGGTTATTTAACGAACCGTCTTCTACACATTTTTTTTCTGAAATCAATTTAGCGTGAATTTGTGAATGCATCCAGCACATTTTTGGCACAATTTCATGCTCTTTAACAACTAGGTTTTGGCAAAAAAAAAAATATTCTGCAACATTTCAGAAAATCCAGCAACATTTATAATCTAAATCCAACCAAATAAACCTGAATAAGTTTCAACTTTTTCAAAATAAAAACATCCGACACTTGATTATTTAACACAAACACTAACACGAGTATTTCTATCAACAAACCATTATTTAAGCTAGCTAGATAACATCCAAGCGTTCAACCTAAATAATTTAGACGTTGTCATCAAATATACTTTCTCCTTCAACTGCAATGCGTAAGTAGGCCAAATATCTCACACCTCATCGATTTGCTTACTTGAGTACGTCTTTAGGCCTTTAATCATGAACTACATCCAAAATAAATAAAAAACATGATTACGATTATTTACATATCAACACAACATGTAATTTATATAAAATGAAGTAAATAATTGAAACAAAAGAAACAAAGGACATACGAGTCATGTCTTCTTATCCTTTTGGTACTAATACACGGCCTTCACGTCTTTGTTCAGTGCTTCCTACACCGATTCTCTTAAAATAAAATAATTGTATACAACATTAGCTATACATATATTAGTTTCAACATTTCAAATATTAAATGAATTGGCAAACTAACTTACAATTTTCAAAGCACTTCCTTTACATAATCGGTCATATCTCCATTCTCAGACTTGTGAGCCCTCAACCAAGTTGAATATTAATCAATTTCTCCAATGGGCCCGCCTTTACGACAAAGTCCTCTTACTAAAATAGCGTTTAACTTTAGTTAGATAAAATATCTATATCAAACTAGCTGATGATGAAAGTCGTAGAAGGCAAATTGATCGGGTATGAGAACTGTTATTGACCAATTCATTTCATAATGGAATATAACATTTAAGATGAATTTTTTCACTGTATGTGCTATATACATGTTTAGTTCAACCTTGCAGATCTATTCTTTAACCAATCAAAAATCTCTACTAAGAAAAAAAGACGTAAGGTTTCATATAGGTATACTATGATTTACTAATATCCTTGCTGTCAAATAAAAAAGACTTACTAGTATCCAAATTAAACTCACAAATTACATGTAAGGTAAATTACACCCTTGAAAATAAACTACAGTTTTAAACCAGAATGAATGTCAAATCTCATACTAAGCATTCCATTTTCTATTTGTACTAATGAAGTATCATCCCAAATAACCCCGATAGTTTTCAACCAGAATGAATGACAATTGGTCTTTGGTATGCTATGGAATAGGGTATTCATGGTCTGAAATTTGAAATACGGCGTGTCGTTGGCATATAAAATGTCTGCACGTCTCCAATGAAGCAAAAACATTGGAAGAAAAGTATACAATAGCTCTTCAAATAGTGCATTCAAGAGCTAATCTGAAATGCAGTAGCTTATTTTTAAATTTTGAAAAGCAAAAAGATTAATTGACTGATAAATAGATGGGAAGGAAATCAACAAAGTAGTATTAATATATTTTTTTCATTAAAACATCAAATTATAAATTTCACAGTAACCAAACAGATGATTGAGAATGACGTTAATGGTGAATATTTAGTCACATCTGCAACTAAAAATGTATCACTGGATTAGTAGATTATATGACACACTACATACCCTTAAAACAACAAGTTAACCACTTGAACTTTCATATTATTTCAACACATAAATTCACAGTTCAAAACAAAGCAGGAGGAATATAAACAAACAAAAAAGAGAGCAATATAAACAAAATCATGGACAATATATCCTTGAGTAACTTGTATTAAAGGAGAGACACACTACGTACCTCCGCAAGGAGATTGTTTAATTGCGGTGGTTGTAGCGCCATGGTCGGCGGTGATAACGAGAACGTGCAGGTGATGAACGAGAAGGTAAACGAGCTAAATAGATAAGATTTATTGTTACAACAATAATAATAGTATTTGTAATTAATCAAAGAACAAAATTGGCAAAGTTAAATAATCAATTATGCCTACATAAGATATATTTTGTAATCCGATATTGGGATCTTTGTCCTACACATAAGAAAGTATAAGCAATGGGTAGTTGGAGTTAATCAATAAATATAAGATACATACATGTCCAAGAAAATAATGATACTTCATAGCCATTCCAAACACATACATATCCCTTGTATAAAAAGCATGTCATAGTATTTGGTTGAGAATGAATCTTCTTAAATACAATCGATTATCATGCACGAGAATGTCTTTTAACTTGCTTATCTCCCAACACTTTTCATGTATAACATATTGTAACTGAAATAGTCACAAATAGCTACCTTGGACAAAAAAATTGAAGTGTTTACTTGTGTCGTATTCTTTGTCACTATTTTAATTTAGGATTATTTCATAGGAATAATCCATCCTATTGGTGTCCAACTTATATTAATCCATCCTTCATATTAATTCACAATAATACTAACTATCACACAACCTTCTCACCATGCACTCAGGTAAAGGGCTACCTGTCAAACAGGTAAACCCTTTATTTTAGGTCTCTCTCTTACTTCATTGTCTCACTTCTCTGGTTCCCACTTCCTCTTTATCCTCCTAGAAAACCGACACATCAAATCCAACAGCCAAACAAACCCTTCTACCATCATCACCCAATTCCTCTTTTTCGATCATGGACGGACTCCGTACCACCACTATTCACAACCCTGCCACTGACGTTGTACACCATTCCTCAAGCCGCCGCCAACATCCGACCATCAACCATTTTGAACCTCTGACCACCGCCCTTCGTTGACCACCTCACACCATCGTCGTCATTCAACCATCTAGTCATCCTCCGTCTCTTTTGTTGAACTCCACCACAATAATTGGTTGTAGCTTGGAGTTATAGGGTGAGATGGTGGTGGTTCAAAGGCTTGGTGGGTTTTGAAAGCGTTGATATCGGTGGTGGTTGGTGTGCATAGTTGGTAGTAGTGGGTATAGTTGTATGTGTGGTGGTGGTTGGTGTGCATAGCCGGTCATTTGTTGGTGTTCACAGCGGTGTTGGGTTGGTGCGGTGGTTGGTGGGCTGTGAGTATGGTGGTGGCTGGAGATGAAGGTGAGGTAAAGAAAAAATAAAGAAGGTTTAAAAAGAAGATGAACTTGCAGCAATGGAGGAAGAAACATTAAGGAGCATAATGGAGAAGAAGAAGATGAAATGGAGAAGAAAAAGACAATGAGATATAAGGCTAAAAAAGAGGAACCGGGATTAGCAGGTCACTTAATTGGTTAAGTGCAAACTAGGAAAATTGTGTGATAGTTAGTATTATTGTGAGTTAATATGAAGGATGGATTGATATAAGTTGGACACCAATAGGATGGATTATTCCTATGAAATAATCCTTAAATTTAATGATATATATATATATATATATATATATATATATATATATATATATAATATATATATATAATATGTATTATATAATATATATATATATATATATATATAGGGTTAGGATCCGGTGAGAACCACTAATATAATGAGAACCATGAGAACCTTTACTAAATCTCCACCAAATTCCGTTCCGAAAGTTTTGATGGATCATTTACCATTAGTTTACTTTATTCAATCAAAATATTTGCAGTAAATAAACAAAATTTATTGATTATATTAAAAAATATGTACTTAATGTACATAAATTCAATTAGATAAACTAAAACTACTCTAAATGCATGAAAACGAGCACTAGGTGCATGAAAATTGTTACATGCATTAAAACAATTACTAGGTGCATGAAAATAATGAGCTCTATATGCATGAAAATGAGTACTAGGTGCATGAAAATTGTTAGATACATGAAACTGACTACTAGGTGCATCAAAATTAATAAATTGTATTTCGCCTCAATTTCCGTCAGTAGCGTATAATTTTTCAACGAAGAAATATGTTATCTAGCCATAACATTTTACGCCGAACCCAAATAAGTTGTTATTTTTAAAAAATAAATTTGGTAAGGCGGAGTTCTCACGGTTCTCATTATCTTAGTGGTTCTCACTAGATCCCAATTCTATATATATATATATATATATATCTATCTATATATTATCATAATCTATAGAGATATATATCTTGATGTAATATCTATAATGATATATATATAGAATTAGGATCATGTGAGTCCACCCTATCTTTTTGAGTCCGTGAGTCCAGGATACAATATCACAAGTTATACTAAACAGTATCACACCACTGAAGATAAATTTCGCCCACTATTACTAACTTTTTTTCTCATACTTTTTTCACACCAATTGATTCCGGTATCGAAGCTCCGACAAACACCATCATTCTCCCGCCCTTGCATGCCGGAAAGTCATTATTATGGGCGTTTCACCGGAGTTTATTGTATATAGCTTCTTTTATCCTATTTCTTCTCTACCTAACATCTTTGCCTCCGGCATTCTTCTTCATAACCAACGACGAGACCCCTAATTTAGCGATGACAATTAATTTTTTTATTGTGATTGGTGGTGGTGTGAGCTCCCGAGTAGGAGTAATGTGTATGAGTGGAGGAATATGGAGATTGGAAATAAAACATTGGATAAATAATGGGTGATGGCAATGGTGGATAAATGTTTGTTTGTGTCATCTATGTGCTTGGATTGTCATCGATATTGGTGGGTGGGTAGTGGTCGTCAACGGCGAGTAGTATGACATAAAATATTTTTAACCCTTTTGTGCTGTTTTTTTTTCGTGATATTGTTTAGTATA
>JAIUZE010033975.1:0-10061 GCA_022085475.1 Heliosperma pusillum | reverse complement strand
GGAAAAGTCAACGAAAGTCAAAGTCGACTTAAAAGTCGAGAAAAGTCAAAGATGACTTAAAAGTCAAGAAAAGTTAATGACGACTTAAAAGTCAGAAAAGTTCATTGACGACTTTAAACAGTCAGAAAAAGTCAAAGACGACTTAAAAGTAAGAAAAGTCAAAGATGACTAAAAACGGTCTTTTCATGAAATCTCTCAGAAATTTCAAATACGAACGCGGAATTTCAAAATACGACTCGGAACAAAAATTTCTATTTTAAAACCTTAAGTCTGCTGAAAAGTGTTAGTAAATATTTTTACTAGAAAAATTTGGTACTTTTCGGGTTGTTACAATGATGGTTACGGTTTTGTACTTCATGTACCGATATCTTTACATATTGAATTGCCTATTTATTCTTTTCGTACTTCACATATATATATTTATATATGCATGGTTCTACTTTCGTATTTCCGTTTAAGTATGTTTATTGTGATATGGCTGGGAGAACCCGGAGTTACTCCCCACTGACTGTGGCGTTCATGTTTTTCATGGATGAATAGGTTGCTTGATTGGATGGATTTTTGCTTGTGATATTTTGGGTTCGGGTGTGAGCTAGCGGGCGTTGGCCTGGATGAATCACCTCTAGACGTTGTTTGGCTAGTTTGCTAATAACTTTGATATTTGATAACATTTTGAGAGTTTTCGTCTCTTTTTAGTATATTCTACTTTGGTTTGTAATTATTTGACATTCCTCGTATTTTTATCTTAGCATGTAAAAAGTTTTAAAAACACCGTATTTTCCGCTATATAAATCACATGCTTATTATGTTTTATTTCCGCATTCGCGAGGGTTGTCACAGTTAGAATAAAGTTCAATGCAGTAATAAAATTAACACGCAAGAAAGCACACATGACAACAAAATTCTAAAATCTGAAAAGCTCATATGCTTAAACACCATACTTATGTACTCAATATTATTGTAATGATATAGTTCTTCCCTTTCTACTTGACGAAAAAAAAAATTAACACATAAAATCAAATCAAAATCTGTTAAATGACGAAATTTACGAAATTAAAGTAACAAAAAAGAGAATTAGTTAAACGGACATGAAATCATGCGAAAATGACATATATTTTCCAAATCTAACTCAATCCATCAAAAATTAGTTAAAGAGACAAGAAATCATGGTAAAGAGACAGAAAATCATGCTAAAGCGACGGAGAATCATGTGCCAATGACAAAGTTATTTGCAATCTTAAAGTGACGGGAAACCATGCTCAAATGACATTCAGTCACTTAATTTCAATTGCTCATCAATTGTTGATAGAAATCAGTTTAAACCTCAACACAATAAAAATAACTAATTACGATTTCAATTGACCGAGTATTTGCATACATGATATAGAAAAATCTCGCAAGCAACATATAACACTCATTTTAGTCCGTCAAGAATCCTGCAATTTTACAATGGTTACGATGATCGAACCTATTACAATTGAAGATCCTTAGAGATCACAATCTTGTCTCAAAATATCGATAGATTAAGTAGATACAAAATTCGAAGCTGAATAATAACAATTTAAGAAACTAAACACACTTAGTTGATGAATCAGACGCAAGAAATATGCAATTTAGAAAGATAGAATTGTGGAACACAAAAAAAATCAATAAATTGCATATTAACTTAAATAAAACACATAAAAAATAAAAGGAAATAGATGAAAAGCTTACACCTGAGATGAAGTAAGATGATCAAAGAAATTGAAATTGTACGAAATCGTAAGATATCGCCGTTAATTTTGGTGAAGAAGAGAGAGAGAGAGAGAGGGGGAAGAGAGAAGAGAGCGTAAAGTCGTATATGTCTATGAAAAACTAAAAAATGAATGGAGGAAGAGTATACCCCTATGGCCCTATTGCTGAGGGTAATTAATCAGATATAACTTGGCTTAATCTAAGCCATTGATGGTAATATGTTTGGATGGTCTATATTAGTCCGCTGGCCTCACCAAAGCAAGGGGATCTCATATGAACCCATTTCTATATATATATATAAAGGTGGGATCTCGTGAGTTTGGTTCTTACGGTGAGTTGGTACTAACAAATCTCAGCCATTAGATGAGAGATAGATATACGGCTGAAATTAATCTCAAAATAAAATAAGAAGTGGTCTCTCAAACCACACACACAATATTATCACGCTATTCAACTTTCTCCCTCCTCTTTCACGGATTAGTGTCAAGTGGAAAGAAAATTAAATGTACTTCACATTGTTGCCATCGTCGGTCTTTTCTCCGCCGTTTCCGTCTAGTATTTTCCGATTTACTTCATCACTTAATTGAACTAATTAATGTGTATCAATTGAATTTCTAGCTGCAATTATTTTTGCTTCAAATCGAAGGTATGGATTCATGTTTGGAAGAGAATCAAATCGTAAATAGCTTGGGTAAGGTGGAGCAGAAAACGGAAAAGATGTTTCTCAAGTCTTTGAACGGGAATAAGAACGTCTTTGTGGCAAGGTATGTCATTAATGACAGCCTCATAATTACGAACATCACCGTCTTTGGCCGAGATAATAAGGCGGTATTTATCATCGGTAACAACCTGATACCGCCGAAGAACAGAGATGATGAGGTGGTCGTTATTACCCAGGTTCCATAAGATGGTGCTACGTTGTGTGCTTGATGGTGAGGTGGTGGTGTTCGCAATGAGGATGCATAATATGTTTTCTCGGGCTTTGAGGTGATGCGTACGTTTCGAAACATGACTGCTTGATTTTAGGTTAATTGGTGGGTTAGGTAGTGCGAACTAGTGGTGGCCATTGGAGATTCTAGTGCTTTGCAGTGTAGCAGTGGCAGCTTGGTTCTTTTCTGCATTGCTTGTGGTCAAATTTTTTGGTGCCAATTGACCGTTCGACTTTATCGGTGATGGTGTGCTCGAATTGTGGTCTGAGATAGGACCCAAGTGTGTGTTGGAATTGATGTTCTAAACTTGTTTTCACTCAGACTATACTAACATCCATAACTCTTTTGCACGGGAGAAGGATGGAGTAAAGCAAAATTAGGTAAACACCCCAGAAACTATGCAAATGACTATTTTAATGACGTATTCTTACATAAAGTCTCTTGAAAGTTGAAGGCAGGAAGAAGAGAGGCAATGATTTAGGTGGATATTAAGTTGGTTAGTTATTCCAATGTTGGTCCATTGCTAACACACATTATACTATCCTTATTCTAATGTTAACACTTATTATTTCATTGTTCCTCTGTGTTATTCTATTGTTATTCCAGTGTTATTCTATTGTTAACACGTCTTATTCTATTTTTATTCTAATGATATCACATTTTATTCTATTGTTACTTTAATGTTACCATTATTCCATTCTTACTCTTGTACTTCATATTATTCTTGTGTCATTACTGTGTTACTCTTGTGTTATTCTTGTGTTACTCTTCTGTTATTCTTGTGTTATTCATGTTTTACTATTATGTTATTCTTGTGTTACTCTTAAGTTATTCTTGTGTAATTCTTGTGTAACTTTTATGTTATTCTTATGTTATTCATGTGTTACTCTTATGTTATTCTTGTGTTACTCTTATGTTATTCTTGTGTTATTCATGTGTACTCGTAAGTTATTCTTGTGTTATTCTTGTGTTACTCTTATGTTATTCTTGTGTTATTCTTGTGTTATTCATGTGTTACTCTTGTGTTATTCTTGTGTTATTTTTGTGTTATTCATGTGTTACTCTTATGTTACTCTTGTGTTATTCTTGTGTTATTCATCTGTTACTCTTATGTTACTCTTGTGTTATTCTTCTGTTATTCTTGTGTTACTATTATGTTACTCTTGTGTTACTCTTATGTTATTCTTGTGTTATTCTTGTGTTACTCTTATATTATTCTTGTGTAATTCTTGTGTAACTTTTATGTTATTCTTATGTTATTCAGGTATTACTCTTATGTTATTCTTGTGTTACTCTTATGTTATTCTTGTGTTACTCTTATGTTATTCTTGTGTTATTCAGGTGTACTCTTACGTTATTCTTGTGTTATTCTTGTGTTACTCTTATGTTATTCTTGTGTTATAATGTGTTATTCATGTGTTATACTTATGTTACTCTTGTGTTATTCTTGTGTTATTCTTGTGTTACTCTTATGTTATTTTTGTGTTATTCATGTGTTACTCTTATGTTACTCTTGTGTTATTCTTGTGTTATTCTTGTGTTACTCTTATGTTATTCTTGTGTTATTCTTGTGTTACTCTTATGTTATTCTTGTCTTACCATTGTGTTACTCTACTCTTGTGTTTGTGTTACTGATCTTGTGTTACTCGCGTTTTACTCTTTTACTACCTTACGTCAAAACGCCGAAGCTACCTTATTTCTAAATGCTAAAGCACACTTCTTATTCTAATTATACAAAACACAAGTTAACAACAAACGTCTTAAATTCAATTTTTCCCATTCAATAGAGATCGGAATAAAAACTCTCGTCAATTAACCTAATGGATAGTCCCTTCCTTAATCCTCTTTATTATCAAAACAAAAATAACACGACCTAACATGTTTCAAAGTTGACCGATTATTCCATTCATGTTTTTTAATCATATAATTGATATAATTACCTAAAGTTACAGTTCTACATTATCTTTTTCGAGGCATATTCATAGTATACTTATCTAAGTATTTAATTTATTCTATTGCCTTATAGACCTTGCCATTATATAACAGAGGAGTCGTCTCATCAAATAATTTGTACTTCTCATTAACTCATTAGTTATTACACATATGATATGATCCATTAGCCCAAATTACCCATTGTTACCCAAAAAGCTCATTGTTACTTATGTGTATGTCCATTGTTACTCGTGTGTTAATCTTGTGTTATTCTTTTATTACTCTTGTGTTATTGTTGTATTACTCGTGTGTTCATCTTGCGGTATTCATGTGTTACTCTTGTATTATCATCTGTTACTCTTATGGTACTCCTATGTTATCTTGTTTTATTGTTGTATTACTGGTGTGTTACTCTTGTGTTATCCATATATTATTTTTGTGTTAGTGTTGTGGTCTCATTTGTTACTCTAACGTTAACATAGATTGATAATTGTTACCCCATTGTTTTCCTAAATTACTCATTGTTAATCCATTGTTACCCTGAATAGTTCTTTAGTTAAATCGCTTTCGAAAAAAGTCGAGGTTCTATGTTACTAACATTACCACTAGAATATGTTCTTGAGAATTTTATTCCCGTTTTTAGAGTGTAAAGTCACTTGTGTCATGATAGCCTGATAGATTTCGTCGAATGATTTGATTGAAACTTTGGGACTTCTGTATACTACTAATGTGTTATCCACCATGTTGCTACTCCATCTTAATAACAAGGCTAGCGATAATTATGCTAAAACAAATCGATGTAAAATCAAAGATTCTATTTGTTAAAAAACGTAATATTACCATGCCCTTCATCAAACACAAACATTATTTCTTGTATTTTTTTTCGTAGAGCAACACAACAAGTGTATATTACAAAGTCAAGCTATTTAAAATGTAAGCGAGGCAGTTAGTGCCGCTGATAAATGGCAAATGGAAGAGTGCAATGGTGAAATCATCCAAAGAAAACAAAGTCAGTTCGTCGTATAAATCCCGTATATAAAAGAATTGAATAAAAAATGCAAGAAAAGATATAATGGATCAGCATGTCTTACCGAAGACGGACACTATCCGTCACAAGCTGAAGACGGATAGTGCCCCTCTCACAATATGCAAGTGGGAGGGCAAGTGTGGTGCTCCATTTACCCTCCAGTTGCCCTACTCGCCTGTATATTGTGAGAGAGTCATTATCCGTCTTTAGCTTGTGATTGACAGTGCCCAATCTTCAATAAGAATTTGGGATCATGAATAGAGCATTTGGTAGGAAAAGTGGCATGGGTAAGGAACATGCAGATAAGAAGCAAAAAGAGAAGTGTGTATTGACTCAAAACCCCGCATTTGGATCAATATTTTAATCTCTCTTAACATCTTGTTCAATAATCTCTTTGTTTTAGACCACTCACAAATTAAACTCAAAAGAAACAATATGATTATTATCACCATCATCAAATTAACATCATCATCATCTCATCACCATCATCATCACCATCATCATCATAAGTTCGGAACTATAAGAGATATGAAACGATTGTATTTTATTGCTTAACAATATTGGCAGAGGTACAAGACTATTTATACTATAGTAGACCTAATGTGAATACATAACAACTATAAGATACAGTATAATAACAATATATTGACAAGATTACAATCTTGAAAGATAAGTAAATAACTATATAATAGTTTCCTTAATACGCCCCGGCAAGTTGGACGATCCAGAGGATAGACCAATCTTGGATAAGAGAAGCTCAAAGCGAGGCCGAGGGAGCGGTTTAGTGAGGACGTCAGCAAGCTGATCAGCCGTGTGCACATGCTGAACACGTAGCTCCTTATTGCGAACATGTTCCCGAACAAAATTGAATGAGAGCGCAACATGCTTCATACGAGAGTGAAATACCGGATTTTCAGAATAGTGCGTTGCGCCCAGATTATCACAATAAATAACAGGCATAGACGGACACGGAACGGTGAGTTCATGTAACAAGGACCGAAGCCATAAAACTTCGGCCGTAACATCTGCAATTGCACGAAATTCCGCCTCCGTAGAGGATCTAGCTAGCGTGCGCTGTTTTCGAGAGAGCCATGAGATAGGATTGGAGCCAAGATAAACAATGTAGCCAGTAGTAGAAATGTAGTCATCCTTGTCACCGGCCCAATCCGCATCACAAAAGGCATGAAGGGTGAGGGGCACGGAAGACCGTAATTGAAGACCAAGAGAAGTGGTTCCTTTAAGATACCGTAAGAGACGCTTTAATGCGGACCAATGACACTCTTTAGGGTCGTGGAGAAATTGGGCTAATTTATTGACGGTAAAGGCAATGTCCGGGCGAGTAAGGGATAGGTACTGGAGAGAGCCAATAATGGCTCGAAAATCGGTGTGGCAGGCTATGGTAGGTCCGGTCGACTTGGTGAGTGGAGGGTAGTGAGTTAGAGGGGTATGCGTTGGTTTACAGTCAAGAAGGTTGTATCGAGTTAGTAGGTCGGTTATATATTTGGTTTGTGTAAGGAGTAGACCATGCACGTTGGGAGTGACCTCAACACTTAGAAAATATGACGGAGGACCGAGATCTTTTAACGAGAAGCGGTTGTTGATGCTGGATAAGAAGGCAGCAAGATGGGAGGATGATGAGCCAGTGACGATGATGTCGTCAACATAGACAAGTAGATAGAGAGAGTGGGTTGAACGAGTGAGAAAGAATAGAGAGGGGTCGGAGATGGAGTTCTGGAAACCGAAGGTAAGAAGGAAGGAACGCAACTCATTGAACCAAGCACGGGGAGCTTGTTTTAGGCCATAAATGGCCTTGTTCAAGTGGCAGACATGAGTGGGGGAGGTGGTGTCGATGAAGCCGGGGGGTTGAGACATAAAGACGGTGTCAGAGAGGCTACCTTGAAGGAAAGCATTGTTGACATCAAGGTGCCGAAGAGGCCATTTATGACGCAACGCAAGAGTGAGGAGTAAGCGAATGGTGGCGGGTTTGACGACGGGGCTGTAAGTGTCAGTGAAGTCGATCCCGGGTCGTTGATGAAACCTTTAGCTACTAGCCGGGCTTTGAATTTGTCGATGGTGTTGTCGGGTTTGTACTTTACCCGAAACACCCATTTACACCCAATGGTATTGGAGGAAGAGGAAGTAGGAACGAGGGACCATGTATTATTTTTGGTGAGGGCTAGGAATTCAGCCTCCATGGCGGCTCGCCAGCAGGGGTCGAGGAGGGCATGTTTGACGGTGGCGGGAAGGGCAGTTGATGTATGTAAAGAGGCTGTTTTGGCATATTTGGGATTGGGACATACAATGTTGTTTGTGAGTCGAGTAATGACATGACGAGGGGGATGCGGAGGTGGGGGTGGAGGTGGAGGATGAATAGCATTTGTCGAGGAGGAAGGAGGCTGATTAGGAAGGGAGGTAGTGGGAGAAGACGTTGCGGGAGGCGGCATGACAGGAGAAGATGCAGGGGAGGCAGGGGAAACAGAGGAGTGCAGTGGGGTGATGGGGGCGGCATCCTGCGAAACAGGGGCAGGTTCAGGGGTGAGGAGGAGCGGGACAGAGAAGGAGCACCAATGCGCAGGTGGGGGTGTGGGCTGTATTGTAGTGGAGGTGAGGGTAGGAAATGGAAAAGTGTGTTCAACGAATTTGACATGTCGGGAAGTATAGAGTCGGTTGGTGAGTGGGTCTAAGCAATGGTAACCACTTTGGGAGGGAGAGTAGCCAACAAATATGCAAGCAATGGAGCGAGGTGCCAATTTATGTGGTGTATAGGGACGGAGCCACGGATAACATAGGCACCCAAAGCTCCGTAATTTAGAGTAATTGGGTTGGGTGTTGAAGAGCTTAAGGAAGGGAGAGTGATTGTGAAGAGTTGGGGTAGGCATTCGGTTAATTAAGTAAGTAGCGGTAGTAAAGGCGTGAGGCCAAAAAGTAGTAGGAAGATTGCTTTGAGTAAGAAGAGCAAGACCTGTTTCGACTATGTGACGATGTCGACGTTCGGCATATCCATTGTGTTCGGGTGTGTGAGGAGGAGAGGTGAGGTGCGTGATGCCGTGAGAGCTAAGGGTTGATTTGAGCTTGAGGTATTCACCTCCGTTGTCGGAAAAAATTTGTATGATTGGTAAGTTAAAATATCGTTCAACTAAGGCTTGGAAACGGGTGAAGGTGGCATGGGTGTCAGATTTGTTTTTTAACGGGTAAAGCCACGTATATTTCGTGAAATGGTCGACAAAGATGACGTAGTATTTGAAGTTATCATAGGAGACAATAGGGGAAGACCAAACATCAGAGAAAATAAGCTGAAGAGGAGCAGTAGTAGTAAGAGTAGAAATAGAAAACAGTAGTTTATGACTTTTATTCGTGTCACACGCATTACAATTAGAAATTGTGTTGTTTGTAAAAGAAAAACTTGCAATATTGCTAATAAGGCTAAGAATTTTAGAAGACGGATGGCCTAAACGATGATGCCACACGGTGGAGGGAAGGAAGGAGCTCGGGCAGGCTTGAGGAAGATACGGAGGGCACCATTCAAAGAGGCCGTTGTGCTTAAGACCTTGAAGGAGGATAGTTCCGGTCTTGATGTCCTTAATAACACAAGACGAGGGTGAGAAAACAGCGATAGCATTATTGTCTAAGCACAGCTTTGGGATAGAAATTATGTTACGAGATATGAGAGGAACATGAAGGACATTAAGGAAATTTATAGTAAAGGAGGAAGTAGAGTAAGAGAATGAACCAGTATTTTGAATATGGAGAGAGGAACCGTCTCCAATTAGCAAGTCATCGATTCCGTCATAAGGATGGTGAAGAGCAAGGTTGTTGAGGTCACTCGTTATGTGATGCGTAGCACCACTGTCAAGCAGGTAGGACTAGTTGTGGGCAGGTTGATTTGAGGTGACGGTGTTGGCTTGTGGAGGGTTCGTTCTTTTGAAGGGAGGAGGTTGGACATCGGGAAAGCGACGCTTAAAGTCTCTACAGTTATCGACATAGTGCCCAACATTCTTGCACCACTGACAACGTCCTTTAAAGGGAGTAGACTGATTTTTGGAGGGCAAAGTAGAGGCAGGGGGACGGGGTAAGATACCAGCACTGTTGTTGGGTTTAAAGGGGCGACGGTTGTAGTGGGAAGGCTGAGCATAATGGACCGAGGAGGGAAGGTCAGTGACGGTGGGGGACGGTATATGGGATGTGGAGGTAAGGTCATGGTTAAGTAATTTTTCATGAAAAGCGTCAAAAGAAATAAGAGTGTCACGGGCACGTACCGCATCAATGACGGGCTTATAGGAATTGTACTCGAGACCATCAATTACCTTGGCTATTATGTCTTCCGCATCCATTGGTTTCCCCATGTGAGCAAGCTCATCCGTGCAAGTTTTGATAGCTTGCATATAATCGGTGATGGATTGAGTCGATTTAGAGATAGACTTAAGACGATCTTTGAGTTG
>JAIUZE010033973.1:0-10736 GCA_022085475.1 Heliosperma pusillum | reverse complement strand
TATATTTGATGACATGAGGATTATCCAAATGTCAAAATGCAACAGCATCGCGACATTAAATTCAACTGGCTTGGGGCCGGTTTTATTCCGTGTCGCATGAGCAGCACGTGGAGTTGCGCGAGACGCGTTTTCGTAGTGCATGCTAAGGGTAGTACCGTTTCAACTTTTCTAGGTTGGTAGGGTTAGCAAATTCATGCCCGTCTAGGTCTGTGATTCTAAATGCACCCCCTGAGAATATGGATTTGAATAAGAAAGCTCCAACCCAGTTAGGTTTGGACTTCCCTCGTGGATCAATAGGTAATAGAGCCCTAGCCGATTTGAGCACTAAACCCCCTTCTTTGATGTTCCTGGATTTAACTCGTTTGTTGAATGCTTATTTGATACGTGCTTCGTATGTCTGTACATTGTGTAATGCACGCAGTCTACGTTCCTCCAAGAGGACGAGTTCAACATATCTATCCCTCTTCCAATGAGCTTTTGGGATTTGATTTTCTAAGAGAATACGCAGAGATGAGATTTCCAGCTCTACTGGTTGTACAGCTTTCATTCCATATGTTAGTTAGAAAGGAGTAACCCCAGTGGGCGTCTTAACTGAAGTGCGATAGCCCCATAATGCGAAGGGTATATTGCTTGGCCAATCGCGATAATTGTCGATCATTTTCTTGAGGATTGTGACGACATTCTTATTAGCTGCCTCTACCGCGCCATTACTCTGAGGTCTGTAAGGCGAGGAATGATGATGCTTGATCTTATATTTGGCTAGCAACTGCTCAGTCTCTACTTGGAAGTGTTATCCATTATCACTGATGATTTCATGTGGGCAACCATATCAGTAGATGATATTGGTTTGTATGAACTTTGCCACATTTTTAGCGGTAAGACTAGTGTAGGATGCTGCTTCGACCCATTTGGTGAAATAGTCGATAGCTACCAAAATGAAACAGTCACCTCCTGTTCCACCTGGAGTGATCTTTCCAATGATGTCGATTTCCCAAGCAGAAAATGGCCAAGGAGAGGTCGCGATGTAAAGCAATGAAGTGGAACATGCTGAACATTCTCGAAGATCTGGCTATTGTGGCAGTGTCTAACGTATTTAATAAAATCTGACTCCATAGTCGTCCAGTAATATCCTAGACGTGTGGTTTTCTTTGCCATCATGAGCCCGCTCATGTAAGGACTGCATTCTCCGTCATGAACTTCTTCCATTACGTTTTGTGCCTGTGAACGATCAAGGCAACGCAAGATGACACCAAGAGGTGTTCTTTTGTACAATTCTCCTTGCATAAGGAGGTATTGAGAAGCTAGTAAGTGTATGGCGCGTTGTCCCCTTTTATCTATCTCTGGTGGGTATGTACAGTTGAGTCTGAAGTTTAGAATGGCTTGGAACCAGGGTTCCTCTGGATTCTTTTCTTCATCTGTAAGTTGGTACACATAGGCTGGTTATGATCTTCGTTTGATGCATCAAGGCATTTCAATCACGTTGTCTGGCATATTCATCATGGCTGCAAGTTACGTAAGAGCGTCTACGAACTGATTCTCTTTACGAGGTAGATGTAGATAAGTGACTTGATCAAAGAACTGGGCAACTTGATCTATTCTAGCCTGATAGGGTGCTAGACTTTCACTCCGAATTTTTCATGATCCCGTAACCTTGTTAATTATCAAGGAGTCTCCATAAACTCGAAGATTCTTAATGCCTAGACTGACTGCCGCTTGCAAACCAATAAGGTAAGCTTCGTATTCTGCTGCGTTATTTATCACCTCGAAGTCGACTTTTGACAGATAGTGGTGTATGCTCTCCTTCAGGAGAAATGAGCAACACTCCCACTCCAAATCCTCTTAAATTCGATGCACCATCAAAGTAAAGGTCCTATGAGTCTATACAAGTTATCAATATATTCTCGTCTGGAAATGACCATATATCTATTGCTTGGGTGTTGTTGATAGGATTGTCTGCGAAATACTTAGCAACGACACGTCCTTTTATGACTTTCAGAGGTACATATTTGAGATCGAACTCTGAGAGCATTAAGGTCCATCTTGCTAGACTTCCGTTGAGAACGGGTTTCTCGAATAGGTATTTGATGGGGTCCATTTTGGAGTACACCTTGACCGAGTAGCTAAGCATGTAATGGCGTTGCTTCTTTGTTGCCCACACAACAGCGAGGCATATCTTTTCAAGAGGTGTATATTTGCACTCATATTTCAGAACTTCTTACTAAGGTAGTAGATGGCTCTTTGTTTCTTCCCAAACGTTAGTGCGAGCATAGCCCCCATGGCTATTTCTGTGACTGTGAGATATAAACCAAGAGGTTGATCTTATTGTGGAAGCATCAACACTGGTGGTTTGGCTAATATCACGTTAATCTTGTCGAATGCCTTTTGGCAATCAACATCCCACATGGTATGATCTATTTTCTTTAGCTTTTTGAAAATAGGTTCACAAATCATAGTGAGTTTCGATATGAATCGACTCACGTACTGTACCTTGCCCAAGAAACCTATAACTTCCTTTTCTGTTTGGGGTAGAGACATTTCAATTAAGGCTTTGATCTTGGATGGACCAATTTCTATTCCCCTTGTGGCTGACGACATGTCCTAGGAGTTTTCCTGAAGCTACTCTGAATGCACATTTATGAGAATTGAGTCTCATGTTGTATTTGCGTAATCTGAGAAAGAACTTGTGAAGATTGTCGATGTGTCCGTTCCTGTCTTTGAATTTGACAATCATATCATCTACATATACCTCCACTTCTTTATGCATCATGTCATGCAATAACATATTTGCGGTACGTTGGTATGTAGCTCCCGCATTAATTAGTCCAAATAACATAACTGTGTAGAAGTATGTGCCCCATGGAGTGACGAAAGTTGTTTTATGCATGTCTTCTTTGGCCATTTTGATCTGATTATATCCGGCATACCCATTCATGAAGGATAACAATGCATGATCTATTGTATTATCTACCAATATGTCGATATGCGGTAAAGGGAAGTCATATTTGGGACTTGCTTTGTTTAAGTCTCTGAATTCAACACAAACTCGGATTCGTCCATCCTTTTTGGGTACGGCGACTACGTTATCCACCCAGTCAGAATACTCGGAAACTTTAATGAATCAGGCTGTGAATTGCTTATCGACCTCATCTTTGATCTTAAGAGCCTAATCATTCCTCATCCCACGGAGCTTCTATTTTACGGGTTTTTTAACCTGGCGTGATCGGAATTCAGTGTTCTGCGATAGCTCTGTCGATCCCTTGAATGTCCTTTTAAGACCAAGCGAAAACGTCTTTGAACTCGTGTAGGAGGTCTACAAAACTGGCCCTCTCAGTCGGATTTAGGGTCGTCCTTATCCTAAGTTCTCGGGGTTCTAGTTCGGTCCCTACGTTGATGGGTTCAATGCTTTTTATAGTTGTTGCCCCTTCCCTTTATTGTAGTAATTATTTGATCATATGGTTAGGTAATTCAATCGAGTCAGGGTTAGGATTATCCTCATTGTTATCATAAACAGAATTGCATTCAGAAAAACACAAGGAGTAAGTAGAATCTGATTTATTCATATTAAATTTTGAAAATAGCTAAAACAAGGAGGCCATCTGTTCGGTAGTCCGAGGCGGTAAAGGAATAGCTGCTAAGACATTCCCCAAACTGTTGTTATTATTAGATGCTAAGCTAGGAGAAATAAAGAGATGGGTGGTGACAACAGGAGGATACTCTCTAGGAAGTTCACTAGACTATGACTCGGACTCGGACTCTGACTCCGACTCTGACTCGAATTCGTTGTCTTCTGGTTTTCCTTTGAACATCTCTCCTTTCTCAGAAGTGACCTTGAAGAGTTTCCCTTGGTTGTTGGTCTATTTGATCGACTTTCTCCATCCTTTCGGCTGGCTTGTGCCAGCGTCGCTGATCAATGATGTAGGGTTGAAATGATCGTCCTGAAGTATCATGGTAATGATCTTATCCTGTGCAGCTCTGACGAATCGATCTTCTCCAAACAGAAGGCTAACTACTTGTTCGTCTAAACAAGGTGTCTGACGAGCTTTGACGGTAGGAACCGTTTCTAAGGGAATAAAGTAGCAATCGTTGAAGCTCTTGATTCCAGCTAATTGTATTCCTCTATAGTGCCAAGTCTCAGGAAATCCTTGAAAGTATTCTTGGCATCCTTCCCTAACGAAATATCGGTTTAAAGTAGGGAGATAAGGTTGCATCTGGATTACTTTACTCTTACGATTTTGGACTTGAGTAAGCATTTCTAAGGTTTCCTCTTTTGTGGGTTTGTATCCCAATCCCAATGGTATCTTTATAGAGTTCCCTTCTTTGTAAATTGCAAGGGTACTCTTCCTGGTAGGGTTTAATGGCATCCCGGGGAAGTATCCCTGGGATTTGAGCATGTGGTTGACCACTAGGTTTAAGTATGGATCAAAATATAGAGGTGCCAACTCACTCTCTACGAGATTCACACTCTGAAATCCTCCAACTCATATACTTAATCTGTGATTACTTGATTGCTGGACATTTTCTCTATCACAGCCTTGATAGGTGACGAAGTGATTGTAACTATTTTGCCATCTAGAGGAATTTTGATTTTCTGTTATACGGGTAGATGTTACTGCTTTAGAAGCGTGAATCCATGGCCTTCCCAGAAGTATGTTAAAGTATGCTTCAATGTCTAGAATATGGAAGGTAACCTTTCGCTCGATTGGCCCGGTGGCTATGGTGAGGTTGACTAGCCATATTACCTTACGTCGTGTCCTGTCATATGCTCGAACATCTTGGTTGGTAGGAGTCCAATCTGTTTCTTTCATGCCCAATTTACGTGCTGTCTTTTAGTGGTCTGACACTGACTGCGGAGCCATTGTCCACCAAAGTCATTGGTATATTCTTTAGACAAGTGATCGTGATATACAAAGCAAGGTTGTGACTAGCCTCGAAAGGAGGCAAGTTTTCACCTGAGAAAGTAACTGGGTTATTTAGTTTGACTGAATCTTGGAAGACCAAGTTGACTACATCGTCAGGTGTAGAGTCGTGTGCTACATTTATCTTGGCCAATGCTTGTAATAGAGCGTAGCAATGGGGAAATGAACTTGCAACTAATTGCTCGACTGAAAGATCATCCTTTGTCTTCTGTAGTTGCTTTAGTGTATGGTCATTATATGTACCCTCGCCATCATTTGGGGTGAGGACAGTGGTGTTAGTAACTGGACCATTAGTAAGAGGATTGTTTTGAGGGACACTTTGATAAGGGTGTCCTGATCGAGTAAGATAGTCGATATCTTGATATTCACTATCTTGAGTTTTAGAATATTTTGTGAGGTACTCATCGTCATCGGCATCGGCCCATATTCCGTTGACGGTATTGAGTTCTTTCAAACAGATGATTTCTGCTTCTAAAGTGATGACTCGTTCAACCAGGCTGTCACATGTTGTGATCACCTCTTGCATTGTAGATTGTTGGGATAGGACTGGAGCTCGTGGTACGCCTTCTTGGGGTGTGGTTCCCGGAACGGGTAGAGATGTCACGATAGTTTTGAGCTCTAAAACCTGTCTACTCACACTTCTAGCTCATGCGATGAAGTCGTCGATGGTAGGAGAAATGGTGGAATACCTTTCTTCATTTTCGAGCATGTTAATTTCATCTTCAACTGGGGAGATGAGGTGTGAACAATCCAAGGTGGATTCTTCATCCGTGATCATTAGAAATCCAAGAGAATTCTTAGTTTTTTTGGGTTTGCCTCCTGGGGTATGGGTAGACGACCATCCGCAATCATATCTTGAAGGACATGCTTCCATTTGAAGCATTTCTCTGTGTCATTCCCCTTGCCTCAATGATACTCACAGTAAACGTTCTCATCCCATAACTTACTCTTCTTTTCCGGATCAGATTTAGGTCCTACAGGCTGGAGCTTGCCTTGTTGAGTCAATCTTTTCAAGGCACTAGAGTATGTGTCACCGATGTTTGTGAACTTCCTTTGAGGGTTGTTCTTTCTGGGTGATTCAACAAGATTGTTCTCATCGGTCTTGTTAGTAAAGCCAGAAGAACGACTCGTCGAGCCTTGATACCCACGACCTACCGTTTTAGACAAGAGTCCCTTTCAGATGTCGTCTTCGATTCTGGTCCCTAGCACAATTAAGTCTTTAAAAGTCTTTATGGTTTGGTATCTCATGTGATTTGCATAAATGGGTCTTAGATTGTCCACGAACGTTTCCACAAGAGTGGCTTCATCTAGACGTCCGACCAGTTGTGTACTATTCTTCCTCCACTTACTTAGGAAGTCGGTGAAACCTTCCTTCTCATTTTGGGTAAGAACCTCTAGAGTACGCATGTTAACTTGAATCTCAGCATTGTCTGCGTATTGTTTGGTGAATTTAATTGCACCATCATCCCAAGTTGCAATCTTCTTGTGATCTAGGGAATAGAAGCATTGTTTTGGAATGGTGTCGTGAGATGAAGGAAAGATCCTTTGGAACATCTCTGGTTTGATCCTTGAAAGCATGGATGTGGTTCAAAGGGTTCTCATGTCCTTTGAATTTGGGGATGTCAGTCATATTGAAATAGGTTGGCAATTGGGCGTTTACAGCTTCATATTATCGGTTACTCTCCCTATAGATGTTATCTCCCTTGAGGTACATTAGTTGCTCCTCCAAGTATTGGAGTCGCTTTTCCGCTCCAGTAAGAACTGGTGGGGTATTGACTTCTGGTTGCATTGTCCCATAATGAGTGAAATGTTATCGTGAACACTAGGGTCAGGAAAGTCTGCAGGAGGCAGCCTAGTTTCTACGACAACAATTCGGCTCTCAATGGCATTGAGGCGAGCATAAGCTTGGTCATGACTTGTTTGGAGACGGATGAGCGCAGCTAGGACTTGATCATTAGCATTTTGCACGTGTTGATGAACACTTGCTTGACTAGTTCCAGGCATCTTAAAGTTGAGGTAAGAGACCGAAGACGGATCAAAACACGATCGACCATTCTAGCATACTTACTCAAAAAAGACTCGACTTATGAAGTGGGACTGTGACACTATGTTGAGTGAGTTTTGAAAATGACAAGTTTTGGAAATGTTTGTCCTAAACAACCGTAGTGTGGTTGTAGGAGTGTTGACTCAAAGGGAAGAAATGATTTTGACTAGACACTTGGACAGAGTTTAGACTCCTTTCGCGCTACTTTAGGCCACCTTTGAAAATGTTTTATAGTTTTAAAAAGGATTTTGATTTTGAAAAGTTCGTCATGGTTTATTTACAAAATGGAGATCATGTAAGGGTTAAACACATTTAAACATGCATTATAACGGTATGCTGAGTGCATTTAAAAGGGTTTTGGCTTAAAGGGTTGTTTGCCATACCAAGCAATCAAACTCAAAGTCTGTGGAGAGGTCCACGCCAAATATGAGTAAGGCCGGTTCCTACTCCATTTCTTCGATTAGTGAAAGCCCTTAGTGCTAACATGAGTACACACCGCGGTATGGTTGACGTCAATCGCTACACATCCTTAGGCCCAGATAAGAATTTGGACCGTCCAAACAGGGCGATTGGTCGAAAGGGTTGGGTTAGGCCTAGGAAGGCCAAGTAAAACGACCTAGGAAGGTCGAGTAATGAAAAGCAACAACTGTCTCATACATACTATTCTCTAACCTTGTTCAAGTTTCACCCTGGTTACACGTAAGTGTATAATCCCCAGCGGAGTCACCAAACTGTGGTGCACGACCTGGTGAGAGACCACGGGATGGAAACGAGGGATAAGCGTAGTGATACGCATTTGTGGAGTCGCCACCAACTTTTATGGGAAGTTGGAACCATTCGAATAATTTATGCCATGTCAAGACACAAAGTAATGACATGAACACCAAAAACTCGTTACCCTTAGCATTCTATGTCTAGAATGACTCTCGTGGATACCAATGAACACGGGTGCTCACGGAGATCTGGTGTAAGGGGTAAGGGTATGTATTAGAAAGTTATTTATTCGAACAACTAATCTCACCCGCCCCGATAGCGGCATTTACTAATGATTAGGGAAACTCTTCTGTACTTGATATGTTGTCGGTTATATGCATGCTATGCAACATCCACGTTTTAACTCTAGCATGTGAGCTTAGACTATGTTGGTGGACATGTAGTTTAGCAATCAATTATGTTGGAATTTTGGATTGAATTACATGTGAAAAGACAATTAAATCATACAATTGTTGCAATAATTAATGACTAGATAAAATTACAAAAGAATTAAAAGATTATAACGGATCTTGGGATATACGTCGGAAATATGTCAGAACAAAGATTTGAATAAAAGGAAAATAAAAAGAATAAAAGATTTGAAAGACGGATTAGCAGTGATATTAGGATCAATAGTTGATTAATTACCTATTTAAAGCTACGTCGAAGCGATAAAGGAAGTTCAGAGACAGAAACCAACCCATAACAGGCGCAGCTTGAGGTGCGTCCTCTGGAAGAGGCGCGGCACTCTATGCGTTTGTTCTTGAGTTGGGTTCTGGTTGTGAACCCAGAATCATAGTCAGTTAATATTCGTTTGAGTATTTACGGTTGATTATTGATCTATAAGTCGAATAAAGGTGATTTAAGTCATATTAATTACACTAATTTGTATCAAAGACGCATCATAAAGATTTGATATGGACAGATCTAACCTCTAAAGATGACAAAGACCCACTAATATTGAATTATTAGGGATCTAAACGAACTACCTAAATATGAAAAAGGTGATTTTAATAAGACTTTTAAAAAAGGTTTTGAAAAGGTTTGACATAAATTCGACATGAATCTTACATGAATTAAATAAAGTACAAAATAAAATACAAAAGATGGGATTATTACACCCTCCAACTTACATGTTTGACGAAACGAGATTAACTAAGTTGCGTTTTAGTGATAGCTCGACTCGAATGTAAAGAAAGTGCCCTCGTAAGAGGATCGAAAACTGATTAGTTAAATTGATTAAGGTGTAGTGGTCAAATTGGTAGGTCAATGCAAAACGAGACGGGTACCTAGAAGGATATGAGCTTACGTGGTCAATTGATCAAGCACGTAGATGTCAAAGTGCTTAGAGCAAGGTCTAGAATGCAAAGAGAGAATAAAATAAGGGAACACTCGCGTGCCTTGAAAGTGAGAACGAACCTCTCCTTTTAAAGGGAAAAATCCGAAGAGTTTTGGAATAACTCGAACAGGGAAAGAAATCTAGAAAATATTCCGGAAACATGCAAAAAAAGCTGGGGAAGAGGCGCAGCAGGCACCGCGACTTTTGGAACAGGCGCAGCACCTGCTTCGTTATTTCCTTAGAAATTTCCTACTTTAAAAGAAAGATTTCCGCGTTTCTTTTATGGAATTGCGGTAGATTTCGAATTCTTTCTAAATAAAATACGGATATATTTTTTCAAAAAAGATAAGTTTTGAAATATTAAATTATCCGGAATATTCTCGAGCGTTCAAACTCGGTTTTAAAAAACGGTTTATAGAAAATGAAGCAGTTTTTTATCCGCACTCCAAATGAACTCTAATGAATGTCAAAACGACCGTATCGGCACGTAGATGACGACCAAGGGGTAGAGACAAGTATTTGATCTATCACTTGACGATAAACTTACGAACTATCATAAATCGTTTCGCATACCAAACATGCGGCTTAATCATCAGTGGCTGGTTGGCGGAAGGTGTAGAAACGAGGTGTCTACACCTAGTCACTTATTTCTTACCTCTTTCCTTATTGAGTAAGTCAGGTTTTTTTCCCGCTTTCCCTTTTTGGATCTGTGGTTATGTGTTTTGTGTAGTCCAAATTCATTTGTATGTGGGGTAGTGTATTTTGTGTGATCCAAATTCATTTCCTTAATTCTTGTGCGGAAAAAAAAGGGGAAGAAATGAGTGACTAGGAGGGAGTATGATAATATACTCTCTCCGTCCCGATCAATTATTGTCATATTCCTCTTTAGGTGTATCGGTTAATTGTTGTCATTTCTATATTAGAGATTTTTTATGAGTAATTTAATTATATATTTTCCACTTATCATTCCTTAGTGGAACCACCACTGTAACAACCCGAAAAGTACCCAATTTGCTTAAGCAATAGCTTATGGATACTTTTCAGTAGAACTTAAGTTTTTAATATAGGAATTTTTGTTCCGAGTCGTATTTTGAAATTCCGCGTTCGTATTTGGAATTTTTGAGAGATTTCATGAAAAGACCGTTTTTGGTCATCTTTGACTTTTCTTGACTTTTAAACCGGCTTTGACTTTTCCTTGACTTTTTAAAGTCGTCATTGACTTTTTATTTATTTTTAAGTCGTCTTAAACTTTTCTGAACTTTTAAGCCATTTTGACTTTTTCCGACTTTTTAGTCGATTTTGACTTTCGTTGAATTTTCCCGACTCGTCTTGCGATTTTGAAGACCGAAATTTTATTTAAAAAAATTATATTTTTGATTTATTTTTATTTATATTTATTATGATTTATCATAATTTAATATAATTATTTTGAATTTATTGGAATTTAAAGAATAAACTTTACGGTTTTTACATCGAACGTCATTTAACTTTCCCGACGGAATTCGTAATGCGATCCGCAACAAAATCGAAAAACTCGCTTTGCATGAGTCACGCGGCCATGTCATCGTTTTCCACTCACGATTGGATATTTTAATTGATTCGATTAAAATAATACAAATATCTTAGATATTTGTTACTTTATCGATCCGCCAACGGAGATTACGCAAATCGAGCAAAAACAGAC